>JAHZNG010000892.1:0-20306 GCA_027744375.1 Orchesellides sinensis
TTATTTTAGTTAAGCAAAGTATTGGACATTATAATATAAAGAATGTAGTATCTTTCTAAAGTAGTTTTATTGAAAAACCCTGTTATCTGGTTCCCGAAAATCCAAACTATTTTTTTCAAAGTGCAGATTCATCCTCACATTTTTTCAGTTTTGGTGTGGTTTGGTATGATAGGCGAGAAATATTGAATGGCTGACACCACCAAATAGTAGTTGATTAGTGTTGCGTTGGATCCGCACCGACCGATTTTTAAAACAATTTCTAATTACAATAGCAAAGAGTCCCCATAAAACATGCGACTTTATGCGAGGATGTGTACTTTTAGGAGTGAGAAATATTGGCAATAATATTACTAGCACTCACACTGGAAAGCAAATGCATACCAATACAAATGAGCATTCGATCAAAAGGCCTAACGATTATCTATCAAATAAGTATGTTGACTGGCTTAATCCATTAAGCCGGCTATGAGACAAGTGCCATCGAAGTCTATGCATTACTTAAAAAAACCCCTACGTACCTCACGTTTCCAGCAATATTTCATTTAGGTTTGGCATGTATCAGGTGCACTTGCTTCAGTTGTATTTAAGTAATTTCTCATCGAAAAAGTTTAGACAGATAGCTTTACAGGTTTGTGCCGGCTCGCATACTAAACACGAGAGTATGTAACTATTTTTATCATTTTGAAGAAAATGTACATCATTTTCTAATACTTTGTATTTTTGTAAACTTCCTTCCATGCAATTGAATGCTACTACTTTAACGTGAGTGATGGAAGAAAGAGGACGAAAAATGTACTATGTCATAATGTAAATCGACCACAAAGAATCCGGAAGGCATGGCTTCTGATTACCGAGTATGCATTAAAATGTGTGTATGAAAAAGACTACACTCCCATAAAACTTCTATAGTTTGCCATACATATGTCTAGGAAAATTATTTGTATGCGACACAACAACAAAATTTTACTCAGAGTTCTTGAAAGGTGTGTCTGTGGCACCCGTGGCACCTCAATAATAATTCTTCTTTGCCTCGGATATCTTTTGTAAACTTTTGTTACGCAAGTATGTTTACTTCATGTACAGAGAAACCTGAGAAGTTATAAAAGACTCAACAGTCATAACAGATAACGATGCAAGTAACAGAGTAAATCTCTGTGAAATTAGAGCAGGTTGAAGTATTTACATGCATGTTTTCATCTGGGTTTATTTCCAGTTTTACAGTAGACATAATGGGCTCTTTAATCATAAAATAACAAATGTGGATGACTCATTATAATAAAAGACAGTATAGATATGTACATATAAAGCAAGCAATACCAATATTCACAAAATTAATATGAAAAGTGATATATTCATAAGAAATCTAAATACCTATTAATTCCTTTTTAAAGCATGACAATAAATAAATATCTTTTGTACACAGTAATGTAATACTAAAAACAAAAAAGTTAAAAACATTATGTGCTTACAACAGGAACCCTTAATTTTCAGACGATTAAATGATGTGTATAAATAGAAACGGTAACTGTGTTTGACTATAAACTTTCTCTAATCAAAAACGCATTCAGATGTCAAATCCGAAAAGTTGCACTGTTTTTTTTGCTTTCTTAAAAAATTATCTACTTGTCTGCAATCGTACTGTTTGAAGACTGCAAAAGGCAATTAATTTTAAAATAACTATGCGGGATTCAAACTTCTAGACTGTGAGAAGTAAATATTCATTCACTATCCGAACCTCACCAAAGTATTCCTTATAATTTAATAGTATAACTGCTTTTGTACAGAAAAGGGTTTTAACTCCAGACTAGAATTTTTACGTGAGTAAGTTAATTTTCTACGACATACCGAACAGCTTAAACGAGAAAGTTTTATACGGGTTAGCATTTCTTCTTGTGCAATACCGGTTAGGAAAATAAAATTTCGACAGAGTAAAGTTCATTTACTATCACCATATGGCAAGACTTAGTTTCCCTACATTGTCCTACTTCCAACTCCAGGTACTTGACAAAATACTATAACGTGCACCGACTTACCCTCCCTATCTACCTGCGCTGATACTTTATTCGTAGTCACAAAAAATACAAATAAGCGTGGGGTATTGCAAAACTTTGATCATATAATCGATTTGATAAAACTACTCTTGATATCGTCCCTGCTCTGGGAATTTATCCTGCCAAAGGGGTTGCCCAATATGATATCCCATATTCTTTAAATCCTATAACACATAGGACAGGAAAGCCTGCAGCATTGTATGTACCAAATACGGGGAGTTTAACTCAAGAAACACGAACGGTCATGAGATATTTTGTTTATTCTCCAAACTAAATATACATTATTTACAACCTACGTACAACAAATTGTTCCTACCGTAGTCTGTTGTAGGTAGATATGCACAAATGTTGAATGTAGTTGTTTAACTAAAATGTCAAGAGGACCATGCAATATGAGATGGGACATCTTAATATATCCAGTATGAGTGTTCTCCCATTTCCATGAGGTTATAGCTAAGATATTATTAATGAAATGTAGGCTGCGTTAAGTGGTTGAATCACCCAAGCGCGCCAAAATATTTAAAATAGCTTAAATTTGAATTTGTGAGGATTTTCGAAAAATGTTTTAAGTATGTGTTCTCAGGATCAACTCAATAGTTACAGAATACACTTACAACATTTTCTATTTCGTGTAGATGGTTTATACCTTGTTTTTGCCTATAGTGTGCTTTATTGGATTTCGAATCAATTTCACTCTCTTCAGCTGTCAAAAAGCGTAGAAGAAACATGTGGATGGAATGGTATGAAGTTCATGGCTGCTATGTAATGTCAAATCTACTTTATGAAATCCAAAAATATTTAATCTTAAATACAACATGCGTTTAAATAAGTATAACGACTTCTTCCAGATTTGTTGATCCTTGACTGTCGGATTTAATGGAAGTTTTTATACAAGAAAGTTTATATTGACACGAAAAATTTATGATCTGAATTTTTGCATAATGGACATAAAGACATGGACTAGTCTCTTATTGACATGCATCAAGGAAATTCAAAAGACAGAGATGCACACTAAGCAATTTATTTACAGATCTGTGCATTCTAAAGATATAGAAAAGAAAACATGACAGAAACACAATGCATTCTGAAATTGTCGAAATTTGCTATCTATGAAAAATTTTGGTGCCTTAAATAAGCGTAAAACACAACAAAATCACAACTAGAAGTTATTAGTGTCCATATCAAGTTACAATTAATTACTTTTAAAATAATCGGTAATGAAAAGTATTAGTCTCCTTTTGCGTTTGACCTTTTGGTGATGTAACCTTTTACATGTTTGTAAGATGATATATGCGAAATGTTATGAGATATCCAGTTATCTTTATATTTTTACATTTCTGATCTCTGGTACCTATGCATAAAGCATTCACGTAGTCTCAGTTCCTCGAAATACTCCTGTTTTTATTTGTAACAAATCGTAACTAAAATAGACCAGGGCAATGGCATATAGTGTAGTTGGTGAGATTGGCGAGCTGAGAGATTCATGATGACAAAAATAGAAACACAAATAGAAGTGACATGCCCTGACACGTAATGTCCTTTCGACGCCAACAAATGCTTAAAGAACCTTGTACTGGCCTTCAAGTAAGGGGGAATAGTAGATATCCTTACTGAATTGATTGTACATCCAAGACCAAAGACGTTTGCTTGCTTGCAGATTTCCTTACTTACGTATGAAAGTGATATCGCATATAAAATGCATCGACAACATCCAAAAATATGCATTAGCAGAGCATCCTTGTAGCGCATTTCTACTGATAATATTCATTAAAAATGCTAGCATATATTTCCATCGTATCATCTTCTACAATTGATGGAAAACCCGAGTGGATAAAACCCTCCGTTTGAACTAAAGTAAGTCTTCGCGTATATACATGCGTCCTTTTAAAATAAATTGCTGTGATTTCCGTGTCTAATTTTATTTCAAGTCTTGAAGGAAATGGGAAGTGATAAGACGTTCCTGTGTCGCCAAAAACATAATTTCAAGTAATATGTAGGAATTTTCCTTGTTTCTGTGAAGTTGAATAAATGATTTGTTTCTATCAATATTTCATTCAAGCACGCATTTTTTTTTCGCCCAGAAACGTTCTTGAGGATAGGATTATATAGTAAAATTCTTGTGTCGTTGTTTTTTCAATCCTGTCATGGCTCCATAATGGAATCACGATTATGCCTACGCAGATGTTAGCTTGAAAATATGTGCATTAAGCAAGCTCAACATTTTGTGGAAATAATATTTCCTTTGGGAATTTATAAAATAAAGACCTGTAACAAATGATGAAGTATACAACAAAGTAGGAATTTATATCCTTCGTGAAATACAAGCCTACACAGAGAGGAAGTGAGACGGGAAATCTCTTGGTAGATGCCACACACATATTGATTTGCCTTGATTTGACTTACATGTGTCCAATTTAATATTATGGTAAAAGTATTATATTTCGAGCTGCCGCTGAGGGTATGTGTATTTGTACGTATTCTCATTCTCTATTCCTTTTTGTTGAGTCATTCATGCACATGATGCGATATGAATGTGGACCTGTGCGAATTTTTTCAGAATACTATATTTCTATTAGATTTAAATTGCAAGAGGATTTTACAATAAGATGTCCTCGTTGGATTTATTTTGAAATGATACATGCTTATCTAAACCTAAGCGAATGCACATATTTTCATTCAGCAACATTGTAATGGTATAGTTATTCATTTCTACAGGAATGCATCATATGTATAATATGCATTCATAACATATATTACTACATTATTCATCCCTCCCTAGGGTCTCCCTACTCAAGAAGAAAGCAGAAATCCATCTTCAACTTCATCTAAGAACGTGTCAGTTGAGAAAATACGTATAAATACGCGTCTTACACAAATGGAGGGGATGCAATGCGCTGTAGAGAGGGACACAAACTGTGTATGAAACTCCATTAAGTGTCCGATCCATCACATTCACATTAAAAAGACTCACACTGAGTGAGTACTAACAACTATAATGTACAATAAAGTTCGTACACAATCATGTTTTTATTTACCATTTTCAGTCAGTCAGTCACAATGTGTTTCAATTATAGGTACATACATAATACTATACTGTAAAATATATAAATAAAACTGGCATTTTGTGCCTGAAACATAATCACTTTCTTCTGAGTTGCGTGTACACTTGTACACCATTATATCTGCTGATGTAATAGACCCGTCTAATCCATATAAATTTGTCTTGCTTGCACTACTAAAACTACATTTAGACACATCACATAGCTTAAAAGTTTAAGCTATACTAAATTCATTACATTAGACATGTCGCAAAATACTGTTGAATTACTATTTAAGTAAATCGTACATACTTACAAATAGTATTGTATATATCATCTTATTTTTTCATATTATAAACTATAACGAATTATTTTATGCTTCCGTTTAGTAGAAGACAACATCTGGAAGTTTATGTGAACTAGTTATATTATAGAATGCATATAATAGAAGTAAATAGAGGAGCACTCATTTTTGGTAGCCTTCCTTCGCCCCTCATGACGCAGGCAGGACGATGAGCTAATAGAAAGTTGTAAGAGTCCGTTGAGAATACATACTCATTTTGTTGTTGATTTCTTAATTCCTTATGTCCTGGTGCGAATTCTAATAATTTTATTTTTTTGCAATATTTCGCGTTTATGATGCGGTAACTTGTCTATAAATGTTCTTTGGGGCATATTAAAACGATGTTTTTTGCAATCATAGCGTATTTTTTACAACAGACTGGAGAAATGGAGAATTTCATCTATGATTTAGCGTTTGAATGTACTATCCCCCTTGTATACGCTGCTCCAAAGAGAATTACACGCATTTTGATACCGTTGGTAGCGCTTAGGTCGTTAGTGGCTTTCTGTGTAGCATATTATTTTAGTCGGAAGAAACGGTTGCACATCAGTCAGAATAGATTAGAGACCAACATTACGAAGCATTTAACCAAAGAACGGCCCAGCAGTGTTTACTTGATCGAAGAAAGTAGTAAAAGCTGAAAATGTAGAAAAGAGGAACTTTTGTGGTGCCACTCTCGTTTCCTTCTCTTGTACGGTTTTAATGATTTTCTTTTGTTGTGGATCTGGTATGCACACAAAGCCACAAAGGTAAAACCTTTTAATTACGTTTTTGTAATTAAACATAAATTACATAAAAAGACTAAAACTGCGTATTAGAAAGTTTCACGGGGTTTACGTGGCTAGGTAGCCTAATACATAATTATAGTGTCTGTGAGATTAGTATAATACCACGTGTCACATTAAGTTACTTGTTTTCACTAAACAAGGGCTTTACTTTAATATACACGTTCTGAGACTGTATAACTTATTAAAGGTGAATACGAGAACTGAAGAAGAAATCACAGAGCAGAAACTTGATCACAGACCATCAAATGAACATGGGAGTTGGACACTTTCCGTCCATCACCATTTGGTATACCGCCATTAGAGCTGTGACAACACTGGACGGTGGTTTGGGACGGTGAGCCATTGATTAAGCGGACGTTGGATGCGCAACTTGTAACGTCACCTTTGTGTTGTTGGTAATACAAAATGTTAATTGTTTGAGGTCGGCCACTGATTTTAGTCAAAACAGATTCGATTAATCGGAGTACAGCGAGGCGAATCTACAAGAAAAAAATAATGCGCAATCTTTAATTTTCGAACACCATATATGTACTAGTACAAAAATGAAATAAGTTTGCATACTACGCATGAAATTGCGTCAGCAAGAGCATTGGAGATTTATAAAACACCATATTTTTCATGACATGACAAAAGATTTTATTCTCACCTCTGACGATCGAAATCCATACAACCATGGATTGATGAGGCTATTGAAGACAACTGGCAAAGCAGCAAACAACCGCCAGTCATTATCTTGTAGAATTGACGAGTCTCCGAAGACATCGACGAGAGCACAAACTTGGATTGGAACCCAGCACACAATAACTGAGCCTAAGATCATGGCCAACGTCAGCCCATAGCGGTGATGATGTACTGTTGAAGTGTCCAAAACTTGACATGTATTTCCATTAGCCAAGTGAACCTCAACACTGTAAATGGCTCTTGCATGGCTTCTCGCAATAAAGTATATGTACGTGTAGCTCATGAGAGCTGAAAGTAGACAAGGTCCGTAGAGGAAAACAGATAACCAGGCAATCGCAACTTGCGCCCCAGTGTTGTTCACAAAAAGCGTCAAGAGTACTCCCAAGAGCACAGCGTATAACCAGTAGACAAGAATAAATCTGTGCACATGAGACATTGTCACAAAATGATTGTATCTGAGTGGTTGGGCAACGCTTGTAAGTCTGTCCAACGCGATAGCAGCCGTGGCTAGGAGCGAGGCAGCGGAGAAAGTTAGAAGAATTGCGAATGGTGCTACACAGTACAGAGAGTAATTACAGGCCACGTTGTCTTGATCACTTGGCACTGTCAAATCAATTGCTACTGCTACGGGAAGGAAGAGGCCGAAACCAAAGTCTGCAGCTGCCAAGGACATCAGGAGTGCATTGGATGGTGTCCTCAGCCGTTTGAAACGGAACCACACACAAAGAATCAGGAAATTGGCCACCACTATGCATGGCGCTGATAGGAAGAGGAGGATTGATAAAGAAGATGATAACAACATGATGCCGGAACCAATGTACTGCTGATTGTCTTCTTATCTTCCGAGTTCGACTTCTGTTTAGTAATCTATAAAAAATAAAACAGGAAATTATTTTGAGGAAATTTTAAAAATGCAATCCAACAATGCAAAAGATTTTTACAATGAAACCTCGAAAAATTGGAAATTTAAATTAAAATACCCAAGTTTGCTGTTTGCTTTTGCTTACAGAACTTAATTAAGTGTGGTTGGAGGAAATTAAAGCATTTCAAGGGGAAAGAATTTGATGAAACAGTAAAGTTTTGTTTATTTCTATTCTGGGGTTGTTCTAACCTAGCCATGAGCATTTTACGACTTCAAAACTCAATTTTATACAAGAAGTCGGTCGCAATTTATTTGCAATTTCATGCCTAAGATGGTTTGGCTTTGTCTTGCCAAAACTTTTCTCATTTACACATTCGTCATCATCATGCAAAAATGAATTGCTGAGGTTTTATCAAAAAGATTTCGTATCTTTTGACGGATATGGTTTCTTCCAATTGTTTTTCTTGTTTCACTAGATGACACATTTGTTTTCATTTCATAAAATTTCTTTTTCTCATGCAGAATTGAGTTTGGCTGAGTGCTTTTGTGTTGTTACAAATCTAATACGTAGGTACATACATACCATTATACCGCAAACTACTAGAACTGGCTTCATAGTTTCGATAATAAATCAAGTTGAGTAGCCCTATTGTGAAACACCTATTGCCCTTATCTCGTGAAAATTACTGTCCCAAGTTGTAGCTTCTGGCAATTTCATACTATTTTCTTTGTCGATAGTTTGTCCATGAACTCAGTGTGGATGCTTCAGTTGGACTGCGTATAGAAAGGCCCCCAACTCGACTCAACTTTTCAAGTTTTCGTAAAGAGGGTTCCTACTGCTGTGTCAGTATCCAAATATACTTGTTCTACTGCTGCTGACACTTCTTTTGTCAGCCGTTATCAGATAGTTTTTGGGAGCTGGGCAAGATTTGGTTAAATGACGAAGACGGGAATAGAAAGCGTTGGTGATGATATGGAGTAGGTGGGATACTACCTTCTTTCCAACCAGTTACGTATACCATATCAACTTTCCCCAAGTGTATTCTCTCCATGCGTATATGCTCACTTTCTCCTCCTTTAGTCAGTAATTCCATGCAGCTCTTGTATGACTTGTCGACCTTCTTTAGTTGCTTAAAGAATGTTTTATGCAATCTATTACAAACCGAATACCTCTGTTTCATAACCAATATACACAGGTCGAAACAATCGGAGAGCACGTGCACTGAAAATGCTAAAAGCTGTTGCAAAAGAAGGTTTCGATTTCCAATTTTCTTGCAATGTATTCTCCTATATGTATGTATGCACCATTGATTTCCAGTAGGCAAAAATTTTGACATGAAACGAATGCTTCGGTTTTTATAGCATTATCAATATTATTGCCTTAGATTACCGGTAGAATCAAAATACGGAAATTATTTAAGTGTACAGCATACATATATAGCTTGGAACTCTGGGAAAAACACCGGCTCCGGCTTGTCGTCCGGAGGTAACTAAAGTCTCTTTCTTCATGATCATGACTCGATCTGTTTCAGCTATACATTCCCAAATATATGGTCCATGCCACTATTAATACGAAAAGTTAGTGAACTCTATTCGTAGCAGTAAAGTTTCTACTGAGTCTACCCTCTCTTAGGAATGCTTTAACACGTTGCATGTCTTGTTTTCTCCTATCCCAAGATAAAAAATCAGGCACGAAAGGGTTTTTATTGCTACTGTGCTTGAGATTGGAGATACATACCAGCTGTGCCAATAAACTATCACTATAACCAATGAGCTATGTAATCGAAAAATTACCTGATGTTATAATGCAGTTCGTGCAATACATTCCATCAGGAAAAAATCGGGTCATCAGTAGACAAATAATTCCACGTCTAACATTCCAGTTTGCAATCTTTACAATATTAGTTTAAAAGCATCAGATATTTCATGGTAGCCTTTTTCTCTCTTCCTCTTATTATGGGTGAGACAAAATGCTTGAAAATCTGAGCATTTCAGAGCGAAATCCACTCATCTACTGTTTGCGTTTTTTAGGCAATCGTTAAATGAAAAATGCAACTTGCCATCTACTAGAGTTCCATGTTAAGAAGGTTAGGAAGCACTTTCAAGGTTACGAACATGGCAAAAAATGACTTTTGTGGATCTATAGAAAGGGTAAATGTAATAAAATGCAAGAAGACGAAAGTTTAGTTCATTTTGTATGTGACTTTGAGGATGGTATTCTAAAGCATGGAGTCAAGCTAAATATGTGTACATAAAGTAGTTTGGATGAACGTAATAGAGCGGAAGGAAATATAATAAAAGTATATAGAAAAGAGTCATATTAGAGTGACGTATGGATGCCTATTGAATGTAACCTTGCTTTAGAAAACATTCATGGAGACTTTGGTGGATTTATCTTACGAGTCCATAAGATCACGGTTTGTTAGTGCCAATTTTGACTTGCCAATCGTTTTGATCAAATTTAATGATGAGCAAAATCGGCTTAGGGGTTGTTGCTACCGGCTTGTTGGTTCTCAAAAACGGTATTAATTAATGACCGTCACATGGTCACCGACTAATTTCCAATAAACAAATTACAACTTTCTTATGAGTGTCCATGTTTTGATGCCATAATATTGACTAGTGTGTGAAACCGTGCGTTTGCTGTTAACGTTATATATGTATCTACTCTCTAACGGTGTATAGGGACGATTAGCTACACACATATCTGGATATCTGGATTCTGGATACACAAGCATCACTACTGTTTGGTAAGAATTGAATTGAATTGAATTGCAAAGTTTATTTAAGTGACAACGATAATAACATGTGAGGTACATAAAAAAAGCAAGTGTAAAACTTCCCTATTCGTTGATAGTTGATATAGGTCATAAATTCTTTCTATAACAAACTAAAGTATGACATATTGGTATAATATAAACTTACAGCGATTTTCATGCACGTAAAATTAAGCATATGGTTTTTTCTTCAGGCTTTACACAATAATAAAAAGAAATTAGGCAATAAAATCATGAAATTCGACCCCAGCAGAATACTTACAAGGAAAGCAAGTGAAGTAATGGTTATATCACAAGCTAGAAATAATTGCATTCCAGAAAATCTACGTGAAAAAAGTGCATCCTCTCTTTGTGAAGATTGATAAAACTGAAAAAGGTCAGTTATTTGAAAATCTATAAAGGTTGAAAAAATACCTTTTGTACTATTTCCAGAAGTATTAAAGCTTCATTGAAAGAAAATAAAACAAGTGATCATAATTGATTCATTGAAAATGGATATATCAATACTTGAACTGATTTCATTTCGTTTGTTCACGGATCCTCTAGGCTTTTAACCTTGTAATACATATTTAAAATTACATTTGTTGTCATCATACTCTCTGATAATAAGTCATTGGCAAAATACCATTGTTTATCTTCTTTCAACACTAAAACTGGCAAACACACTTTTACAGGGTACTGATACAACAATCATTGCTATTACTATTGCCCCGAAATCTCTTATGGACTAAAATTGCCCTTTACATTTGTCTAGAAATTGCAGATTTAGCAGTAAAATTTAATATGGTTTTCACTTCAGCATTGCTAAAATGATTTATTGGACTAAAATTACGCTGTTGTTGTACGGTTTTATAACCACCATGAAGTTTTTAAGTATTGGGTGCAATAATGCTGAAGTTTTGAGGTAATTGACGAGCTTATTAATCATACCAAAACTTATCGAAAGACAAATCCAAGAACCTTGACTTGTTGAGTGATTGGCTGACACAATCAATGCTGCATTGTATGTCTAAAGTTTAAAACCT
Source organism: Orchesellides sinensis (assembly GCA_027744375.1). Lineage (NCBI taxonomy): Eukaryota > Metazoa > Arthropoda > Collembola > Entomobryomorpha > Orchesellidae > Orchesellides > Orchesellides sinensis. Next base: position 11,566 of record JAHZNG010000892.1, read on the forward strand.
TATCCTATGAAAACAGATAGCAACAAAGTTTTGTTTAGACACTGACGTTTTGATGATAAATATGTTACACAGTCTTGCTAGCCAATAGAAATGTATTATGCTGGCATCTGAGTAGAAAATCAAGTCAAATAGTCTACCACCACCCACCCAGTTTACAAATAATGATGACGGGTGTAAGCCAAGAAGTGACGAAGATGCGTGCATTCATGTTTTACTCTTCTGTTCTAACTTAATACTTTCTGTAGAGATTTATCTATTATGCATTCTCCTCTCCTTGCATTAAATTTGCATCGATGATTGTTTCAACAGTATTCTATACAGTTATTCTAGACAATAAACCGCTAAATATGTATCTTCTCCTATGGAATCGAATTTTCTTTTTATATACTGATATTGTGACATTCTACAATTTCTTTTCATGATAAGTTTATGCATCCGTTACTTTTACTTACTGAAAAGGGACTATGGCTGGGAACTAACATCTGCAAACAAGCGAAATATTCAGTGCTAAAATATCGTGTTATTTATTTATAAATTATAAACGAAAATCTTCGTTTATATCTTATTCTGTTAGCTACATAGCCAAATAATGTTTCATTGATATACTGATATACATATACTCCATATAAACATACCTCTTTGTGCCGTACATAACCCACAGAGACTATGTATTTAAGCCTATCGTGAAGATTAACCGGAATGGATCATGAATAGGATTTCGATGAGAAATGCATAGCCCCATAAAATCGTAAATTTTAAACGGATCTATCGTTTCAGCGATTTATGTTGACGACTGGATGTGCTTAAAAATAAAACGTGGTCCTTGGAGATGGACGATAAATATAGCACATCGTTAAGTGAAAACCTTTATCATGTAATAACGACCGAATACCATGAGACTCCTGAAGATTAAATGCAATCTATCCTGTCTAAATTTTCAACCTTAAGAGTTGTAAATACCAACAAAATCATAAAAAGGGTATAACTGATATACCATCACACACACCTGTTCTAGTTTCCAAATGCAACCATGTATTTTCGAATCGCAAGGCTTCCATAGATCATATCAAAGTGAAAAGGCTATACTCACCGTATTTTTAACTACTGAATTTACTGAAAATCATGCAATGCTATGAACAGAAGGTCTAGAGATGAACTTAAACAATAGCTTGTGTGCACCTCATAAACAGTCTCTCATAAAATCATAAAATGATGAGATTCTATTGAAAATGCAATGCATAAATAAGTGGAACTGTAAATGTAGGAGTGGGCTTATAGGCTTATTAAAAATATATATCAATCTACAGTTTGTGAATTTTCCCAAGGGCACACTTCTAGATGGAAAAAGTACTTCTTATGTATGTATACTACACTAGGAATCCAGTAAATCTATGTAGTAATAGATGGAAAGTTGGACTCTTCGGATTTTTCGTTTGACTGTCTGATTTATTTGAATTTCAGTAAGATTTAATTGTGTTCGCTCGCTACTTTGTAGAACTTACATATATCTTTAAAGTTCTTAAAAAGTATGCAATTCTTCTTCAATTACAACTCGTGCAGTTATACAGGGCAGATACTTTAGGTGTCAAAAAGTTTACCCTCTACCAAAAACTAATGATGAAACTAAAAACCTTTGTTGATGAATACTGGGACTTTGAAGCATTGTCCTACTCCTTTCAAAACCATGATGCATATGAATCTACCGAGTCTACGTCATCCCACACCACCCACAATTAACTATCAACTTTTCTCCATCAAGCTCAAAGTTCAATAGACCAACTCAGTTTCCTCCTGATGACCTGCTGTATGAATTGTATGAAGGTAGCTCTTGACTGCCCGATTTTCGCAGTAGATTAACTTGGGGTTTTCAATAAAAGATTGTTATTACAAGCAACAAGGTTTCAGTTACGTAACTTGGGTATAGATAAGTGTCTACGCTGACCAACTGGAGCATATAATACTGCTGCGATTAGGACATGCTAGGTTTACTTCAATGGGTATCCCTTGTCGATAGCTTCCTGTTCTACTACCTCTGTCCCATGCGTCTTACAATTTTAGCTGGGTTGTTTTGAGAGAGGGAGAGAGAAAGCATTTTCACGCAGATTTAAAATGGGTTGTCTTGCTTCAATACACCTGTATAGCCGTAAATATCCTTAAAATTCATGAGCCTGAACAAAGAGCACTTATGTAAAAGCATAGTTCATAATTCCCCATCTGCGCGAGGAAAATAACTTTTTGAATTGAATTTTGTGTAGGGAAGCAATTTTTTTTTAGAACAATGCACTTTCTCCTATAAAATGTTTTACGTCATTTGTAACCCTACAGACTAGAAAGGCAGCAAATTTTAACGAAGTTGCGTTGGCCAATCTTGCATAAACAATACTTTAGGTACCATTAATCTACAAGCAACTAAATCCGTTCTACTATAAGACCGCCCAATTGAAAATCCCTAGCTGTAGCCAACTAATATAACCAGCGCGTATACACTATGATTAAGGCAAGAGTTGGAACAAACATAGTGTGGTGGGTGAAGACTGTGGATTTTGTAGTTGTACCAACAATATACGTATGGCTATAGGTATTATTTTATACGTAAAGTATTAAGGTATTGCCCGAAACTCGTAAAATACAATCATTTACTCTTTACAGAACTTCTGAAACTACAATGATAATAAGATTTAAGAGAGTTACACAGCAAAAGTCGAACTAAATGAAGCAACTCGACCTAACCAATTTTACGTGAGTGTAAGCAAATGTATACCTTCCACCCACTAACAATCTCTGCCGGGGTTTTATTCTTGACAAAAACTGTTTTAATCGAAATGGGTCAAAAATCAGGTCGAACGAAATCCATTCATCCTTCTGGCGGATGTACTTTCGAAAGTAAAGTCTGGCACTTTGCTCACGTACCTAAGTAAAACGTTTCCCACGAAAATTTTCAACAGGAAATGAAAAAATCCCTTTCAGCTAAAAAAAAAAGCTTTGCGATGTCATTTATAATACAACCAATGTTAATTTCAGTCGATATTTTGCACACCTACCTCTATAGTCTTTTGACAGTGAATAAGCCCTTTAAGAAGCCTTATATGGATTTAATTTGCTTAAATTCTTTAATGGCTAGGTTGATCTAATAGTCTTGTCAAGAATTGTCTATACATTATTGAGTTTTCTTGAGAATTGCATAAATTCGAAGATTCCTTTGAGGTTACCTAAGAAGACACTTTAAGTGGCATGTATTTTGATTTTAGAAATTTATAACATACCTACCCAACATTAATGACTACCTATTTGAATAAGTAAATGCAAATATTTAAATGACACATTGGATTTTGTATGTTTACATACATGGAGTAAATAAGCCATCTTAACAAGGCACTTTAAATCGGTAAAACAACATTGATGAAAGAAGATCAAACACTACCACAGCTCATTTTTTTTACTTTCCCTGGTTAACGGCAAATGACAATATGCTTTCATTTAATTGAATTAGTATCCAATTACCCGAGGCAAATTCTTGGAAAGTTCTTCACGGCTTTCTAATAAGTGTGTGTATGTTATTGTGATTAGCTATTGCTAATAATAAGGCGTTCATCCTAATAATGTCTTATCTTTTGTATTTTGTTTCGCATCAAGAGAAATATAGTACTGTGTATTATTGTAGCGACTGGGTTGCATAGTATCTCCCTATATATAATCAATCACTCTGTATATAAGAGTAGGATGATCATCAGTCTTTAGTTTACTGCCATCCAGCTTGATCACTTTCGACGAAATTACACACATAGCCGGAACTTCATGACAATCGTGCGTTGTTTTTATGGTATTAACGCTTGGATAACAAGCAGATATCTGATACATAAATATATAGCCTCAAAGAGGAGTTACATTTTGAAGTACGTATGGAATGAAAAAATGCTCTCGCAAACACATTCGAATATGCTTTTATTATCGGGCGGCCTTGTTCTCGGGTTAATCAAATTCAATACTCCATTCTACTTCCTTGCTCTGTCATTAACAACTCACCAAGCTTTCTGTTTCATCCCAAGTAGGTCTCCCACGTGCTGGTTCATCTATTCTTGTAAAGTAAGTTCACGTAACAGCCTTCTGTTCTGACAATTTATGAACATAACATGTAGAGTGTATGGATCATAAACCAATCTAACAAAGGATTTGCCAATGATTATAATAACAAGGAAGTGTAATGAAATGAAAGGCTAACCAAAAATCTTGGAATAAAAGCAGGAGGGGTTTTCAGCAAAAAGAAGCTGTGCCGCTTTTTAACTTTTCAGATATCTAAACAAATTGTACATTCCATTACACTGTATGTACATGACAAAAGTTAGACCTACAGCTTTTGACTATTTAAGTTTAAATGTCTTGGTATAAAAATCTAGATAAAGTAATCAGATTCAAAGATTCAATCCTTGGTACCTTTTTACAAACTAATTATCCTCAATGAGAGAAAATTATACAGTCAACAGTACTATTTAGTTTTGTTCAGTTGAACAAAATAATCATGAAGTATCTTCAAACACTTGTCTAATGAAAGTTGAAACATCCATCGAATTTATAAAGATATAATTACGACCCGATGGCCCGATGGAGAGTGTTAAAATGTTCGGTGATGATGATTAAATGATTACAATCTAGGTACGTGGTGGAAAGCTGCGAAGATATTTTACAAATCAGCTTACTTTCAGCCAACGTACCATGGCCAGAGTCAATTAAAACACCTTGGCTGTGATCTCTGACAGAAAAATAACAATAAATAAATATACTTGCAACTTTTTGCAACAGATATTTTTAAACATATTAAAAGATTACAAGAATCTAGTAATTTTGATTAGCAAATTAACTAGCATTTTAGTTATTTGCGGTTGAAGGATGTGTATTTAGATTTATTTTGTTTCAATTCAAGCCTTAGGCATAGGCACCGCCGACATATGTATCAACCATTAAACCTAATATANAACATATTAAAAGATTACAAGAATCTAGTAATTTTGATTAGCAAATTAACTAGCATTTTAGTTATTTGCGGTTGAAGGATGTGTATTTAGATTTATTTTGTTTCAATTCAAGCCTTAGGCATAGGCACCGCCGACATATGTATCAACCATTAAACCTAATATACACCTACAATGCTTTTTTCCAAAACATAATGTAGAACAGGGAATTGTTATGTACCTGCCATTTAAGATGCTGATTTGGTAAAACACAGGAAACCAAAACTAGCTTCACTAGTGTCGGCGTTCAGGTAACTGCAGAAGTGTCAGCGAATTCTGGGGCAATGTTGTAATATTTCACTCTTCCCAATTTTCAGAACTTTCTCAAGTTTGTTTCTCTTGAAGTTTTCAGATATGGTAAATTACACAAAAATAATCTCCTCACAAAGATAAAAAAATCTGAAAAATCACAAACACTCGCAAGAAACAATACGTATTAATAATGTACTTTTGGCATTATAGATGAAAACAGAGTTGACTTCTAATTGTATGCTAATAATATTTAATAATATCCAGTCTTGCAAAATTAGATCCACATTGTAAGCAGCAATCATTAGATAACTCATTTTTACAACCTTGCCTCCTTATGAAGTCATCCTTCACTTATCATAAAATGCACTCACACTTGCTCTACTCCTATATGTCATTAATCTACATAAATTCGTCTCCAACTTTTATTCTTAGCGGTGCTTACAGTCGTACTTTATAAAGACTGACATGACCACATGGTAGGTTCAGACTAATTCAAGAGTAAAAATTTGGCACATAAAATATATTTTATCTTTACCGAGGATTCGGAAAGTTTATTTCAGTGAAATGACACCAAAACTAAGTAAAAGCTCTACAGCTTAGGTACATTTATAATATGCCAACAAGAAGCAGGCAAAACGGAGAGCAATGAGCATATCAAGCGATCTCATATATTTTGCCAAATGAAAGGAGCAGTCACCCTGGTCGGATGCTGGAGCACTACTGTTTCACCCGAATCGGAGGAAAGCAGTCTTTCTTGCAACAATTTTTTGGGCTAGTTTCGCAAGATTTCATTAAGTAGTGAACTTAAGGCTGTCTACCGCTATGTTCTCCTACAATATTTGTACTACCGTCATAACATCAGCATGGTTTCTACTATTTCTACTCCTTTTTCTGTCCTTCCATAAATGCCTGACTCACAGCAGTAGCAATATATACAGCTGCGTTGGGCGCACTTTGTACGAGCACGGTCCTTTCTATAGCTGGCGACGAGAGAGTGAGAGATGAAATGAATGTTAACGGAACTGCCATGGCGTTTTGCTGAAGTTTCGGTTTCGATGAGAGGATGCTGTTGCCTACCAGTTGATGTTCATGTACCGTTGGGCTTTACTCATCGACATTTTACGTCTACGTCTACTACGATAAGTCTGCTATTACTTTTATGTTTACTGCTACATAGTAATACCTGTTTTTCATTGGCTTGCAGTAGCCAACTTTGTAATGAATTTTAGAATATCGAAGTGCTCTTTTGTGCCGAATCTTCTGTTGATGATGGCTTCTAAATACACACACACAAGTTTTCTTTTCATTTCCCCCTCTCACCGAGAAGTCGTTTTTACAGCATTAATCAATTTGAGAGTCAGGCCATTTTACTCCAAATTGATTTTATCTATTTAAAGCCTAAAATAGAATCAAACTGCTATTGCTAGTCAACACACAACCATGGATAAAAAATGTAATAGAGATTATTTAAAAATGAATAGGGTTTTGGTTCATATTTCATTGAATTGAAAGTGCAATTAAAAACAGTGCAAAAAGATGGATCGCATTTTTTTCATTACCTCATCCAATTTTAGGAAGAGAGTGTGACTCTTCAGTATGTCTATGCTCAATAGTCTGTATTCCATCTTTGAGATTTCATATGCCACTTGCTCCAAACTTTCATGATGCTTCAAACTCGATTTGAAAGCATGTGTATGTAATTGTTCACACAGCTCATTTATATAAATTGAACTTTTATACACTCGAGGAGTACCTCAAAAGTGAGAAAGTGTTGAAAACTTCACGAGTGTCAAATGTTTAGGATCATTTAAGAAATTTGTTATGTATTGCACATGATGTATCCAGAACTCTTTTAAAAGGTCAACTTTTGCATTTAGGGTGATTTCTCTCTGTCGCTTTATGTCATTTTATTCTGCCCTTTGCTTGTTGTGTCTATATTTTTTCCTTTCACATGGATGTCCGATGAGAAATTGAAACACACGTCGAGTATCAAGAGGTTTATAGCTTAGGGTTTATGCGAACAAACAATACTTTCTTTTATTACATGGCATGCTATTACTTGAGCTAAAAATAGAGGAAACTTTCTTACTAATACCCTTCAGCATCAATCGAAAGTTGCTTGACCACATTATGATAGTAATATTAGGACTATAGTACATAAATGCTTACACAATGGCACTAAACTTTTGTCTGTCTGGATACAACACAGACATAAACTTTAAGTGCCTTCACCTAACCTTCACCTAGCTACCAGCTACTGCTACATATATGCTATACCCTACATTAAAATCATTTACATGGACGTAGGTGACACCGTTATCCGTTCTATTTACAATGCATAATATGCGTTCAACCTGTTCCATACGCAATAGAATTCTGATTATGGTAATCTTTAAATAATATTAATATGTATTCATTTCTTGCTGAAAGAACACACCAATGCGTATCAAAAATGAATAGGTGCAATGGGGTTGTTCTTGAGAAATTGGATCGTCTAATAATATCATGCCCCAATTTTTACAGATTCCTATTCTTTAATGTAATTTTAAAACCTATATCTTCCGAGTCCTTTGACATTCTAAGTCAGTCTTCCCGAACATCAATTTGCGTTCAGACATCTCTGAAAGATACCTTGATCTGCCTTTCTCACAAAAGTTCCGGAAGGTGTCCCCTTCGTGATTTACAAAATGAAGGTGAATCATTGTAGTTAGCATTGCAAAAATTCCCTTATTTGTATTTTAAAGGAAATTTATTCCCTAGAAATTTTATATATTGTGTCGAGTTAAAAGCAGAAATATAATATAAAAGGTACTTTGCAATTTTTTATTTTTCAGATCGCCCCATATGTAGGACTTTTGGTTGTGGTTGGTGTTCTTGAAGTACATGGAAGACCTTTAGGTATAAACGCTTTTTGGACTTCTTCTTTAGATTGTCTTACTTATTGTTACACATTGTGGTTAAAAAAATATTTTCTAATCTTGTTTACGTATATTTACAATGTTTTTAAAGAAGAGAAGTCTTCGAGAGAAGCAAGCGTTTACGTTTTAGGAAGTCTCTACAACGCAGCGGTGTCTCACAACTTTTCCAAATCACAAGCTGCCTCTGATAGAAACGAGTCGGAATGGAATAACACCGAGATGCTCAACGGAGTAGCCAAGGATCCACATGAAGACCAAATGGAAAGAAACCGAGGTCGTCAATTAAGAAGTAAGTGCATAGACTACGCTTCTCAAATAAATACATAGAAACCGAAAGTAGGTGTACTTGAAATGTTCAGGATATTCCGAGTATTACATGCAATTAACACAATTATTCCTTTGTTCCAGGTTCAGGAGGAGTACTCATTTATTCTGGTGGTGATGCTGCCAATCTGGCAGTCGCATATCATGGAAGCGAATCTCAGGCGGCTGAAAACGATCAAAAAAGTGGATACAACAACCAGAATCTAGGAATGGGTGAGCGTGACGAAAATGAGTCGGAAGA
>JAHZNG010000893.1:0-14909 GCA_027744375.1 Orchesellides sinensis
TGCCTGACGATACAGCTGATCCATAATTTCAAATATAAACGCTTTTTACATACACTATTGTACTTACTATTACGATTGCATGAACAAGGTGTAATATAACTAGAAAATTTTCACACTATTCGCTTCTTCGGAAAAATTAATTATACAGTAAAGAATAAATAAGCTAAAACCTATCACGTATGATTGACTTAGATCTAGTAAAGACGAATGGAAAGATAAGAAACCTAATACTTACTGCGAAAGGTAAAGATCTACAAATACATTGGCGTGGGCTTGTGCGACCTTCTGAAAGGCCTTGGTTTTCCTTACGTCCTCTTTGTTGCTGCAAGTACAAAAATCACGGTTTTAAAGCCTCGTTCTTCTCGTCATGTTAAAAATTTACTGAATTTTGTTATTACCAGTTAATGTAATCGATGACTCTAGGTTTCAACAAATTAGCGTTGTATAAATGCGCCATTACCAAGATTTCAGCGGCATTTTCCACATTGAGATTTTCCGCTATTGTGTATTCGCAATCTTCTTTTAGCCCAGCCAGATCGTACTTTTCGGCTATTTGAAGCAAATCGGGTGCCCTCTCAAGCATTAGGTCCGTTTCTCCTGTGTACAAGTAGTCTAACATCCCTTTCACCACATCATCATCAAAGTCGAGAATTTCCACGGTGTTCAACTCTTTCTCCATCATGTTCACACTGAACATCGCAGCAAAGACTGAACTACGAGCTAAAAAACCATATCATTCGCATTCCAACCATCAACTTGTCCATCAAATAAATTGCTAATATATAAATGTTTCGATATAACAAGTACCAGTTAAAATCGCTTTGTGAGCCATGTGGGATTTCTTTCCGGTTGAAATGGCAGTATCCGTCATAATAGAATCTTTTAAGATTCTGCCAAGGTCGTTTGCCAGTCTGTCTTTTCGCTTCCTAGCTTTTTCCTCTTCCGGAAGGCTCTTCTTGGCAGCGCCACCATTGCAAACCTTGTGCTTCAAATCTCCTTCAATCCAAACTCTGCAGTGAATCTTCAAAGCATCATCCTCAACGAGTCGGCGGGAGGGAGATATCAGATCCGTTGACAAAATAAATTTGTCATAGCCCCACACAGAGAGCTTTTTAAATTCACAGACGTTCATCGTAGAACTCCCTGCAATAAAGAAATACAAATACCATATTATGTATTAGTTCATTGTAAATACGTCACAAGCAATAAAAAATAGTAAAATGGCAGTGATCCGACTCAACAATGGAGTCATAGTATTTTATAAGACTATTACCTGCTTGTTTACCAGGACGCCCATCGGCATCCAAAATACTAATTTGAAATCGGACCTTTATTTTCCTACTTGGGGAACTATCACCATCTCCAAATCCAGTAAGAATTAAATGAACAGAAAAGTATTCTTGCTCCTCGGATTTTTTCTTTGGACACATCTTAAGCTGCCTATTAAATTTTACGCATAAAAATTAGATTTTGTATACTAACTAAGAAGTAAAGTATTCTACTTAATGCTTATCATAATCACATACCATGAATGGTTGCTTTTCGGTCCGCCTCTGAAAACAGGTGACTTAACTTCTTCGGACCCTCCAAATGCAGAGTAGCTCCTAAGAGTCCACAAAAACGCAAACGTCTCTTGCTCAATCTGCAAATAATTGAACAAATTACAAATATATTACAATATGATAATATGCATTGCATAATACAACAAAATAAATATGAGTGGGGTACCCATGTACACTGTCAACTGTCACAGCTACAGGTATATTCACAAAACTTACTTCTGTGGCAGCATACGTCTCCACGCTGTCAACGCCATAACTCAAACATTTCCTCTTCGCAGGATTCCCAAGACCTCCTCCTACACGGGAAGTGTTAATATCAACATTCCGAGCCAAATTCCTGTGCTCGTCGCGTGCCATGTTAATTGCAATTAGTCTGTCAGCACGGTTTTGAGCGTGCTGCCTTAGTACGTTTATAAGATGGGCTTCTCGATTTCGATCACGTTCTCTTGCTCTATTTTCTCGCTCAGCTGCTTGATCTCTTGCACTACAACGTTTTAACAAAACATACAACTTTCTTAAAATGTATCTTATACCACTTGTGAACCCCATTAATTACTTCCTAATGTGACATGTTATTTACCGCTAGAAACAATAAAAATAAAACCTGATGCAAAACTATTCCTAAATATCTTAAATCCTCTAAAATCTACAATCAAACTCTGAAACGAAATCTCTACTACTACCAACACGTTCAACGTCTGCGATGCACATTGTTTCAAGTGTGCCAAAAAGCAGCTAGCTACAACGCAGCTACACCATTGACTACTCACAATTTTACAACTGAAAAATGATTTTTTCTCCAATTTCTTCAGTCAGTGGGCTTTTGCCGCGTGTAATTAACAATTGATAATCATAAAAGTACCATTTCTTTACACCTGCCTGCTGCCTTCTGGATAACTAGGTATATATTCTTTTGTGAACAACAGAACAATCAACTTCACTGTTTTAACTTGCAACTTGGGAGTCGTGGTGTTGGGTGTAGTTTTAGTTTTACTAACCTACCTAATTTCCTGTTATTCACGTCAATAAAATTTAATACTTCTTGGAAGGAAATAAAATACTGTTGCAACTTTAAAGTTTTTATAGTTCACGAATGTACATTTGACATTAAGTTGTTAGCAGCTCAGCTCAAGGTTTCGCATTACAAAACTCCAATTCAATTATGATGTTACTCGTTAAAGCCCAGTTAATTTACCATTGTATTTCAGTTTCAGTTCCTTCGTAATGTTAAATGAAGTGTAAAATGCGGTGATATGATACCGATACTATTAGTTAATACTTTTAAAAATTTAAATCAGTCAAACTCTAACAGCATCATTCTCTTCTGAAATCCTCTGGTCTAGGTCTCCTGCTAACTTCAAACAGAATCGAGACTCGAATCGAGACGCTGCTAGTCATAATTGTGCTTTGTATTGCGATTCCAATTGTAAGTATTACGAGGTATTCTTTGTAAATGTACTTACGATACGACAAAGTCGCCAGATTGCATTAGCATGCATTTGCATCATCTGAAATTTCTCTTTGGGTTAGTAGGTAAACGTAGGAAAGGAAGTAAGAAATATGAACAAAAAAAACGGAGTAGCATCATCGGATGTCGGATGCATCTATAGCTATGCATGAAATGGAAATGGAACCGTACAGGTACAATGGTACAAATATGATAAAATAGCAACCAATTACAAAATTGCAATTATTACGAAGCTTGAAAAGCGAAGTTATGCTTTTTGTTTGTCCGTCTGTCCTAAAACTTTAAAACCCTTTGATCGATTTCAACCAAATTTGGTGTGAAGGTGTCTTAGGATAAGGGCAAGACACCACCTAACTTTGAAGCCAATCGGTCCACAGGGGGCGGGCTAGGGTATCACACAAATGTCAAATGCTTTTTATATGGCAAAAATTTCGTGGATTCTATCAGAAAATCATACCAGAATCATTTTTGCTTCAAGGACCATAAGTCAGAAATGGTTACTTTAGCCTGTGGAGGGTAAAATATCACACCCTTCATTAAATTTTTTTAAGTGGTATATTGGTATATGGCATACGTTATATGTCATACGTCGTATGTTATAGTCATATGTTACTTATAACCTTCCTTTTCAAGCTTCGTATCCTACATCGTTTACACACGACTAGTTACAAGTTTCAAAGCCCTAACAATTACAGTCAGCAGGATTATTTATAATGAATAGATTTAAATATAAAACTCAATGGCCTTTATTTCCTGCATAAGGGCCAGAATACTAAGAATTGCAGACAAATCGTTTGATATAAAGCGACCTGGATCTGTGTACTTAACTAAGTATTTGTTGATTGCACATACAAGTTTAAAACTAGGGACAATTTCCTACTGCTACCTTTGTTTCCAACCTGTATGTGGGTCTTAATAGCATAACAAGTGTCAAAATTATAGTCACATGATCTATATTAATCCCCTTTCATCAGATAATAAGTTGACAAGTCAAAAAAAATTATGATATACCTCATGTCTTCAGGACACAACGTTTCTGAGAACCAAGATTTGTTCTTGATGAAGTCACAAACTCTGAATCCAGGAGGAATGAGATCATTTGAGTTGAACTCTACAATTCAAAGAAAAAATGAATACCAAATGTTAGTAGGAAAAGGCAAAGTTTATCTTAACAATTTTTACAAAATTACTAGACACTAGAAAAGCTAAAGAACGAATAAAATGTAAACCATCGTTGTATTGTAAACCCATCTAATTTAAATACTTCAAACAATTATCAAATCATCCTTGAGCATTGAGTACCCTACTTTTAAATATTTTATAGCTTACTACATTAAAATCAACTTACATTTTGCCAAAAGGCTCCTCAGGATCAAAATTCTTCCTTAACTATTTACGTCAAGCGAAACGTAAATTATTCTTCTAGGACGTTGATTCCCTCCTTACTTGTACCATCTATAAGACATCTAACAAAGAAGCTATCTTCTTCCTCCGTACTTTAATACAACAATACAAATACTGCAACACTGCCTACACGTTTCACAGTCTACAACCACGAGAAGCCCCGCTGTGAAACTGGTTCTACGATGCACTGCCAGTGGCGACAATTTTCAAAAGGTCTTCACATTCAACACTTCTTTGACTCTTTGACTTATGCCCGTCCAGCGTTTCTTCAACAAATCCGTCTATAAATGAGCTTGTTTGAATCTGGATTAAAAACCACAAGTCTTCAGTCTTCGGTGATCCCCACACGACTTTATGAATCCCTCAGATCCAAGAATCAAGAATTAGTCCTCTAACATCAATCTAGGTATACATTAGTAGGTATCTGTAATGAATGATTATAAAAGTCATTAGAATCCTATAAACACAATTAGAAATGATAAAACATTATTCTGTGTACTTCTTCTCCCATTAGCATTTTTATCTTAGGTTAATATTTCAGAGCCTTTTAGGCTATTTTTAGGTTGAAGCAAGTAAGTTTATAAAAGGTAAAGTAAGACTAGAGTTCAGGTTATAAAATATATGTAAAACCTTTGATAGCCATTTCCTAATTTCAAGGGACCCAATACAGTAATCCTTATCAATGAGTAGATATCGTGCCAAATTATAAAGATATTTGGAATATTCTGCTACATCTATCTTAACTCCCCATATAAGAATCAATTGTTCGAAAAGTATAAATATGCAAATGAGTGTCCTATCCAAACCTATTGGACCACAACTCACAGCTAAATCACAATTTACAATACACCCATAACGACTTCACTGACTGATCAGATGGACCATGTAATAAAACAGATGAACGACAAGAATAAACGTAGCAATATTTGGGATTCTTTATCTTAAAATTAATTCCACTTACTTCTTGTTATAAAAATGTTTCAAGAATTTCCCATTATCTATTTTGAGTGTTGCGCTCTAGACAAGTAATTTGAGAAGTAAAATGTGTTATTAATAGTATTACTGTACCTAATATTCAAAATATATACAGTGCGAAATGAATCACAACAACTTTTATTTTCATCTTTTTATTTCAGCCAGAGTTAAAAAGGAAGGTGTATTTTTGTTTTTTGAAACGTACTGAGTAACTGAGGAAGTATTCTACACAATAATATTACTCCACCTGTACTTTCCACGTAAATAGGCAACAACATAACATAACATCTGTGTATTTGTGCCTGTTGTGCTGTATGGATAGACGATACAAATATTGTCGTGTACTTCTCAAGCAAATTTTTAAGTGAAACCGTATGTAGCCTCTTTACACGCTAACTATTACAAGTAATTGGAAGGCCAGAGAATTTTTTAAATGAAAGGCTAAGTTGGAAGGTGTATGTATATAAGTGTAGAAGATGTACTTTTATACAAGAAGCCACAGTAAAAAAATGTACGTAAGATACGAATACGAGATATACCAAATACCACATTTGGACCATATGATACGATATGATATACGGTAACCTTTTAGGAGCATAAACGAAGTAACAAAGAAACAAGATCTCGTTTTGTACCTAACTTACAGTGTACAGAGTACAGAGTACAGACAGCAGAAGAAAGTACTTTTCTAGTTTGCCAGATGGATTTTGAATGTTTTAAATACATACCTTGTATGTGTGTAAGGGAAGTTTGTAGTGTATTGAAAATAGAAAAATAGTAACAAAGTAAAATTTAAAACTAACCAATCCCAAGACGTGTGCATGGAGTGCTTTTACAATAAATATTGAAGAGCAGCTGATCACAAATATAATCCAGAATAGAATTCACAAGATAATTGGAGAAAGGAAGCTGGGGGAAATTAAAGGTAATTTCGTTTTGTTCATGTGATTATGTGATTTTTAACAGTCAGGTGTTGGTGTTCCTAATGATTGATGAGTTCAATAACCTCAGGAGTTAACTAATTATGAATTAGCTTGTAAATACTTGCTTTAGTATGACAGAAAGGGTACTGGATTAGTCATTAGTAATTATCGAATGGAATGGCAATTAATAATGAATTGTTGGTTTTACTGATTGATGACAGGAAGAAGGGACACCGGGACACGTCTTAATTGTCAGTACCGCAAGCAAACTGTCGGAATTTGCTTGTGTATAAACAGAATGGCAGGATTGTTACAGCATCAAATGAAGGGGAGCAGTATCCTGTTGTCAGCCCTAGTTGGACGAAGAGGAGGAATAAGATCGACTAGAGCAAAGTCTGTTTTCAGGACGCTTAAAAATGGAAGCCATCATCTTGGTTGCGGTTGTGGTGTCCAAGTACGGAGTATAGGGACAACAGCAGTTACCTCGAAAGATGTTGGATCAGCCTTGCCGGTGGATTTAGAAGGAGCACCAGTGAATGTTTTGGAATACATTGAATCTGTCCAACAAACTGGTAAAATAGCCGTTTTGTTTTCTGACTCGCCACCGGTTCTGTGGACTGTGGATTTGTTATGCTTCCTGAAGGACTTGCCTGGTATATTTAAGAATTGTATGTAAAAATATATCTTGCTAATAAACGATTAATTTAAGGAAATCATAAGTATAGATATGTTTTTAATTTTTATACAGGAATGTCATGGATTGGTGTGATTATCTGTGGAACCCTGATTATAAGAACGTTTGTTGGGCTACCTGTGTCGATAGTCCAGCAAAGGGCGTTAATAAGGTTAGAGAATCTGAAGCCTGAGCTGAAGAAATTGGGAGAAGAGTTGAAAAGGGAGACTGGTATGGCTGTTAGAAAGTTTAATTGGGATGAGAAAACTGCCCGTGTTCAATTTACTAAATCTGTGAGTTTTAAATTGGAAAATTTATGTTCGGTTTTAAAGTGTATGTAAAAGTTGCTCTAACATATTGTTCGGATTGTAAATTTCAGTATAAAAAGCACTGGAGAAGAATGGTAGAAGAAAATAAATGTCATCCAATGAGAAGCTTAGCGCTGACTTTAACTCAACTTCCATTTTGGATTTGCTTTTCAAGTGCACTAAGAAACGTAGTTTATGCTGTTCCTCTTCCTAGAACTCCAGGTGTGTAAAAGTAATGAAGTTTTATTAAACGTATGAGAAGTTATAAATCAATTTAAGTCTTGTATCCTGCTTAGAAATGACTGAGCGATGGGTGCAGATACACAACGAAGGAACTCCTTGGATTGAAAGCCTGGTCTTAGCGGATCCTTTAGTATTTCCGGTGGTATTCTTTGCAGCAAATCTACTAAATATAGAACTCAATAGGAGACAAAGACTACTGAAGGCAGTCCCGGAGACAAAATTTCAAAAAGCCTTTCCGTGGATATTGAGAGGAGGAATAGTTGTAATTACATATTTTGCTGTCTCCGTTCCATCGGTAAATCCTGTTATTCTACTCATTGTATTTTACAGCCTACAGTACAAGTTTTCCATGTTTTAATTACAGAACATAAATTTTATTTGTAGGCTGTATCAATGTATTGGGCTACATCGAGCTCTCTAGCGTTGGCTCAGAATTTATTTCTCAGTGGAAAAACTGCAAAACGTCTCTTTAAACTTGCTCCTGTTTCACCAACCAATCCAGTCCCTCCAATTACTAATAAGAATCTGTGATTTACTTTTATAGTTGTTAGTTTGGACTATTAGTTAATGCGATATGCCTTTGTATTTGCATTGATATATGTGTCTATTAAAAGAAATTAATATGCTAACACGAATCCAAACTAATTTATTATGGCGTTTATTCATGCTACAACTATACTATTGCCACTTTTTAGCAATTTTAGAATTCCTTAAAATAGAAGACGAAAAGCTGTCCTAACTCGAAACAGCATTTTAACTACGATTTAACGCTTATACATTCTTTCAATCTTGATATTCTCAAACCGGTTAAGCAAGAAACAATATGAAAATATATTGTTTTATCATTTGATTCGATAAATTAATAAAAAATCACTGATGTGATGGTCATGGGGAACGACTGAGACATGTTTTTTATATATCTTCTGACATTTATTGTCATGAAGTTGTTTTTCTGACCACGTATATGAGTAATGAGTAATCACTACATAATGCTGACTTGGCTACTTCACAACCTTATCATATTGCATCAAACGGTAAATACAATGGAATTTTTCGAATTAAGAAACTTGTTATGCACATATTATTTTTTAAAGTAAGATTTCATGTCTTTCATACTGAGTTTAACACCTATAAATTCACCCAATCTGAGCTAAAAGTAGCAGAATGACGCGTTGCTTACCTTATTGCCAAGAAAATGAAATTCAAAGCAAACATGCTCATGAAAATAAAAATTCAGTTGCCGTAAAAGGAGAGAAAATTACATAAATGGAAAAATGGGTCACGAACAGGGTGGATATTTTTTAAACAACCATGCAGAACGCAGTATTTTTAAGATATGTACCTAGTAAGGCAACCCTTGTCAGTGTATTGCAGTGTTAACATATATTATACAGTTACCTACATAAGTAAGTACTTGTATCAGAAGCTTGGTTATATAAGTGTAAGCTTGTATACTTTGTTCGGTCATCTTTTAAGCATTGATTTCAATCTCAATGCTAAATACTATGTATTACGTAATGTATGACTAAAGTTTTATGCAGAAAATACGAATTACATATGGAATTCCTTTAAATCGTTTATTCCATAATCCCAATTCCGAATGCGATGCGATACAGAAAAACCTGAGATTGTCCATGAATAATCATACTGAGTATAAAAATTGAAGAAAATATGAAAAATTTCTTTGTAAATGACAGTATTTTATTATGTCGATAGATTTTGTTATGTTTCGAGCTTTTGGTCGATTGTCGATTTCATAAATTCACAAAAATGTTAAACTGCTCCAATTGTGTTATGCTCCAATCCTAGTAAGATAATCTCTTACTGGATCCCTTGGATATTGCAAATTTCTCTATTTACAATATGCAACTTGAAAACTCTCAAAAAGAGTCCTTACTAAGGGTTTGGTTCATATCAGCAACATATGTGCTTGATTTCTACTTCTTCGGATCCAGTAATGCCTTTCTTGGCATAAAGGCACCAACAAAGACAACCCTACACTCCATACACATACATACATAGACTGTACGGTAGTTTCCCAAGCAAAGGACTTTAAATTAAATGAATGAGAATTAACGATACGCAATACGCATGCATGTAGTATTGGCGTTTTCCCACATGGTGTAAATATAATGCGAAAGCATATAAATAAGATAAACTCCAAAGGACGGTAGGTAAGGCAGTAAACGTAACCCTAGAATAAGGGTATACCCACTACGTGTACCTATCCAGAAACAGTATTGTATTATATCATCCATATCCGTCATAAAATCTTTACTTACTGAATTGTTCCCTTCTTTCTTTTCACTGTACAATTTACCTACTACACATAAACTTAACGTAAGTTTCTGTAGAATAACTAACGTATTTACGTAATATATACTGAGGATGGCTGAATGTGTATCGTACTTAGGTTTTTAACGCATAAGCTTCAATGTTCTTTCAGTCACCACCGTTTGCTTCTTTCCCCATACGGAACTTAAAACAGAAGAAAACCTAGCATGTGCATGAGTTACTTTAAACCCTCCATTCGCATCTTCACGTAATGACCAGTAGACCATAACAGCACAGCACAATCAACAACATTCATCCCTTTTGGAATTCACATACCCAACAATCCAACCATCATCTTCATTAGCACATACCCTTGCCTTATTGCCACTGGTGGTACAATCGCCACTTCTTCGCAAGACCAAAAAACTTACTCATACTTCTTGTACGTTGAAGGCTATGATTCCATATATGCATTATGGACAACGTATGTACATCATTTGATAAAATTTGTATATCCGTCATACAAGATACAATCGACAGAAAACTTCTATTTTGCTGTTTTCCCCTATCCACATAAAATATATTGTTGGGCTTATGCTTAAATACATACTATTGTTGCATTTCACTATCTCGGTCATAATATCACCCTTCTACTACTTATCCTCCACTACGTGGTAATGATATGATGATCATCACCGTACAGAAATACAAGTAAGGTAATGGTAATGCTGCTGATGACGATCATCATAGAAAAGTTGAAAAGACGAATTTCATTTTAATTCAACCTTGATAGTATTACTCCATAGTTGCATAGTAGTAGTAAAGCCGTAGCTGGCTGGTGAGATGTTGTTCTTTTCTGGCTGGATGATGATGATGACCACATATTATATTAAACATACATATATTTCTCTCCTAATCCCAACTACAAACATCTACATTCATCTCCACATTTAGAATTTTTCGACCCCGGCCTGAAATATCATTGCTGTTTTTGTTGCATTTATCATTGCAATGTAATGTTGATATAGTGGAAAATATCTCTACACAAACAACTTTATATATGGATTAACGTAGCAAAGAAGATGGTAACGAGAAGCCTCCTACTTAAATCAAAGTTTTATTATTTGTCATCCTCAGTCTGCATCAACCGGTGGTCTGTGGAAGTGAATTTGGCTTTTTAGCAATGCATCATTAGATATACCTATATATGCAGAAAAGAAGAGGTGGTAGGAGGATGTTCTTGTCTTATATGAATTCAACATAGTTTTTCTTTTTAAGTATTCAATCCTTTACTATTTTTGGGTATCACTCAACTCAATGTAAAAAAGTCAATAATGCGTGCAGAATGAAATTTAATGTTGCGTGAAATTTTTGTTTGTTTTTAACCGTGCTAGCGTTTATCTGAACTTTTGGTTTGCTTCATTTTGGGTTTAAATTGTCATTATAGAATGTGTGTAGAAATTTTAAGTTTATTTCAGTTTTGATAAGTTGCAGTTTTTAAGTTTTTTAAGTAGTTTACATTACGTGTGTGTTTGCATGTGCATCTTTATATTATGTACATGTGATTAATATTTTGTTTAGAGTTGTGATTAATCTCTTAAAGGATTGCAATCGTTTTAGGTGCAGTCATGCTATCCAAATGATTTATGTTTTTGACTTCTGCTAAGTTCGGTTGTGAATTCTCTCCTTTAATTACGGTTTGACTTGTATCAGATGCATGAGGGATGCTTTCTATTTTGTAAAACCATATTACTAAAGTTGTTTGAGCAATCGGTTTTTGTTATTTGTTGGTTGCGTGCGCTCACTCAGTAATAATAATAGTGCAGTAATGCCAATTTGAGTGAATACTAATTTCTATTTGTCTTTCAATAAAATTATATTGTTACATTACAAACAAGTGTGTTCATCAAGTGGATTCCTATTGGAAAGCTGTAATTACGCAGAGACCGACATTATATCCACATAATACGAGACCGAATACTAATGAAAAAATGGATCAAGTTGTAGAAAATGGAAATAGTATACTCGTAGCGGATGGGAGTTTCGAGGCTCCCAGAGAACATTTCTCTCCGACGGATACCAATTCCTTGCCGAGATCCAATAGGGTAAATTGAATGGAATTATTTAACAGCAGTAATTTAATTTCACTCAGAAAAAGCATATTTTTTCTAATTTTTTCTGTACTGTAATGTCTTTTAACATCTTCTATTCATGTTATTGAGCAATACACACTAGCTTTACAATAAGAGTCTTGAGACGACTGAGCAGCCAAGCCGGCTTACAAATTCCATGTCTATTTTTTATTATTACAAGCCAGCAGAAACTGGAGCTTCAATTGATCATATTATAGAAAGCTATATGCTATAAAGAAGGTTTACGGTAGCATGCAAATCATCACGATCGTTCATGCGTAAGCTTTAAGCATTGAATA
This sequence comes from Orchesellides sinensis, assembly GCA_027744375.1. Classification (NCBI taxonomy): domain Eukaryota; kingdom Metazoa; phylum Arthropoda; class Collembola; order Entomobryomorpha; family Orchesellidae; genus Orchesellides; species Orchesellides sinensis. Next base: position 12,262 of record JAHZNG010000893.1, read on the forward strand.
CCAATGTCAGTAGACATTTTAATGCAAACAAGCTGACTTGTTTACAAAGGATGAGGATACGAACTACGAAGGCTGTTTTATGTTCTCTGAAATCCTAATGCTAGGTATTATTGTAGAGCGTCAGAGTAAATAGGTTTAGCTGTCTGTGACTTTTACATGGTCTCGTATATTTAAAACTATAACAAATATAAACAGTTTGCTATTATATGGAAAAATGTATGGGGGAAATCCTTTTTCAAAAGACTCATCCATATTCATTACATTCCTTTGTACTAAAATGTTTTATGCATTCTCGTATAGACATGACAATATCTCGCCGGATTGCATCGTTGTAAAATGTAAGTAAAATTTATTATGTTAGCTAAGTTCACGTGAGCACTCTTCACTAATAAAGCATAATGGACAGAATACCTAAAAGTAATACCTATCATCACTGGGTTTTTACAAATATAAGCTATAGTGGGCAAAATATGACGACGGAAACACAAATCGAAACTTAAAATTACTTTTTATTGATGTAACATGTAAATTTTAAATGCTAATACTATTGCTAACTGAGTGCAATATCTTGCATTAAAATTAAAATACATGTATTAACTTTGGCATGTGTTCATTCATTTTATGTATGAATACCTACATACATTTATAAGGGTAAAGCCAATTTCCTTGGTTTAAGGAAAAGTTTATTTTCTCATTTTCTGTTTTCCAACTTTTCTGAGGTTCAAAGTAACTTCTGTCTGTGAAGTATTTATGTCGCTGTTTTCTACGGCTTCTTTCATTCCTTTCCCACATTGCGTTACACTCCTCTCCCACTCCCTGATGGAAAGCTTGTTAATAGGACGCATATCATGTCAAGCATAAAAAAAATCACTCAACAAACTACAAATTTACATTTGCTTGAAAAACTCCAGAACAGATTCAAGGTTTTTTTTTGTACTCCTTCAATCTTCACTTCAAAATCTAATCTTACAGCACGTATAAGAAAATGTCGTGAACAGAGTTCCATGATGGAGGTCCCATATTTTACAGCTAGAATTTGCTTTCAAAAACTTAATAGAAGACGAGAAAGGTAGTAGTAGTAAGGGTTGTAATATACAATTTTTATAATCATAATAATAGATGAAACTTCTAAGGAAGTTGAAAAATATTATGGTTCTTCCGTTCTTTGTCAAAATCAATTAAATTCAACCTTTTGCATAGCAAATCTGTTCAACAAGGGGAAAAAACTATCTCAAAAGTTGTTCATCATTCTTTCAAAGCATAGTTGTAGGACATAATCTTTGAAAAGTGAATCAATTAAACAGAACTTTCGAGGAGGACCATGAGGAAATATACTGCTCCGATGGATAACGGAGATGATCAAATGATGATAAATCGCCTAACTTTACAAGAAAGGATAATGTAGGAGTCTGACTGAAACTCTATCCACACGATAATTTGATGCTTTTAAATTTCATTAGGATTATGGCAGCCTGGGCAAGAATCACTTAACGTTCCTTAACTCCAGAATTCAAAAGAAATATTGCATACATAAGTCTTTATACAAATACATGAGTGTCCATGTGAAGAGGCGAAGTGGATGCCTTCTCATCGTTTTTCATCCTTTACGTTTTCACTTCCATGTATGGAGATCATAATATGAACCTGTCAAAGGTATTTAGGAAGATAATTTAGCCACATTAAAATGACTCGTCTTGAAACTCTTAGGTTGAGTGTGGAGCATTAAATAAGCCGTTGGTCATAAGGTCAGCATATATTTACGACTTGATAGTAGAGGCTGAACAAATGCGAATGCTGACTAGGCAAACAGTTAGATCTAATTTGAATATTTAACAGAGATCTCACATCTAAAAGTACTGCATTCATTTGACGCAGTACCCTAGCCAGGTCTGAAGCCAAACCAGCTTTTTGTGAAAAGTCTATTCAAGTAAGTTTACTGCATTTGAGCAAAAACTTGCATAAATGCGAATGAAATTTTAGCGGTCTCCTTGGATGATAGTTTGCTTAAGCTTGTTTAAGAACTGCATTTTAAACTAATATCATCATCAACATCTACATAAATTTTAGATTAGCCATTTTGCTAGTTAGTGTTGAGTCGATTACCATGTAATGTATATAGAAAAAATACGTTGAAATGTTTTGTTGCGGATAATGCAAAGATCTAAAGAAATTACGTCATCGTCCACAATTAGCTTCAGGCACGGAGGTATATATTTATTATTGTAGTGTAATACACAATACACAAATAGCAGAAAAACATGTTGTGTTAAAAGCGCCACGTAAAAAAGGAGGAATGATTCGCATTATTTGTTTGCTTGTTGTTCAGTTGGTGATATAATGTCAGAGATTTCATGCAGTAGTGTTAGCTATTTCCATAAACCATTCTGTCTTCACTTCAAAACAATCTCGGAAGTCAAAAGCAGTATCTGAAACGTATCCCCTCAGTCACAGGCTTTGACACTTTATCAACTTAACTAGTTACTATTAGCATTTGCCTATAAAATACTTTGTCGCATTAAGCTCGTATGCATTGTTATGTTTCGCTATTTCGTCAAAGGGAAAACATAAAAAATGTTTTAACAACATTTACTGAAAACATACCTATCCTATGTTACTAATAATGTTATCCCTTTCAGAACTGATACTTT
>JAHZNG010000894.1:0-10253 GCA_027744375.1 Orchesellides sinensis
ACTGTCTATATTTTGAGTCGTCGGCCAATGCGATCCAGTACTAATGTGTAAGTTCTGTTTTGTATGCAAATGCAATTTTTGTCTAAATTCAAATATCTGTATTAAGTTGTAGTATGTATGCATTGTAATTTTTTATATTCTACCAGTAAAATTATTACGTGTATTGTGAACCTAATATTCTACTAGAACAACTCATTTATCCCGGGTACTCTAGAATTTACTAATAATATTATATAATGCTATCTAACGGTAAGTTTAATAATAATAATAAATCTTTATTGTCTGGAACCTTCATATATAAGTTTAGTAGAAACGTTTTATAAAAGTAGACAGGGTTTCACAACAACTTTATTGCAAAGCAATGCATATCTCTGAATAATATAGTCAAAACTCATAAATAATTTCTGGAAATACATACACTTCAAAAACATAAAAGTAATAGTAATATTGTTAAAACTAATCATGATTCATGTTAGTTGATTATGCCATACATACTAACTTTGTATAATAAACAAGTTGACACCTGAAAATACAACGCACATACTGCATCTCTTTCGAACGCACTGTTACGTTACATCTGGGATTCATCACGAAGACGATCCTATTAAACGAAAATTTCACATAAATTAACATTGTTAGATAAACACTTAATAATTAATCTTATATTAATATTGATTAAAAAAGTACTGTGATCAGTGAGTAATGACACTTACTGACGGCGTAAAATACAAGTGATCGTTACTGATACCAGTGATCATTTCTTGTTGCTCCTGCGTTAGTTGGGGTACGGGCATCAGTAATCCAAGTCTACGGTACACTGTATACCAATGCTCCCATTTATCGAACCAGTGCGGATCTTTGAAATCGAGTAGTGGATAACCAATTCGTGTCGCTGTTTCCTGTAGATGAGCTGCTGGCGGTGTTACACTGGGATCAGTTAATCCAACATGTCTCTGACTATCCAGCTGGTACTGATTCTGAGTACTGCTACCACTATTAGAAAATCCATTGGAAGAATCCTGCTGTGATTGTTGAGCCAATACATTCGGACGCAAATTTTCACTAAAGTATTCAGTTTCTACAATTTCTTCAAATGGTGCCACATTCTCATAGATAGCTGAATAACCCACGAATGAATTCTGACTCTGACTCGTCCTTCTCTTAGCTACCGATTTCTTCTTTTCTGGAGATGCTCGTGTCAAGTGACCTTCGTTCAATTTCCCCATCATGTACGATGCCGACGCAGTGTTCCGATCAACATCACTTAAAATTTGTGCATGCCACGTTAAATTTAATCCAATGGAATGTTCGGTAGCTAACATAGACTCAAACTCGTTAGTGCCACCAATGCTAGCTTGTTCCTTCCTTTCTTTGAAGAATGACCTTACACAATCTTGCTTCGCTTTCACGATGTGGCTCATGAAGTGCTCGTGTAAGCTAAGCATTTCCATGCTTGTGTTGAACTCCTCTTGCTCAGGCTCAGCCAACTTCGCCATCGTCCTTTTAATTTCCTCGTGAATTACTAGGAGGTCATCCACCGTCACAAAACTGCAAGATCCCTTAGGGCGCGTATTTTTCAACTGAAAAACAAAAAATAACATAATTCATACGCTGATTTTTAAAACTTCCAAATTCAGTATTAGACGTGAACTATAACATAAGAATTACCTTCTCAGGGGGGTTCCACATCAAATTAATCACCCTTCCAGCATGTTTAGGGTTTCTCAGATCAAGTAAATACTCTTTAAACTCAGGACTCCTTTTTGGCTCGTGAGGATAAATGGGGTTTAGCCCTTTATCATGTAGAACCACCAAATCATCATCGCCACCATCGCTGTCAATTTCAATCACCTCCACCTCATCATCCGAGTTATCTTGGTTCCTGTCTGAACTCCTTCTTGTGCGTCCATCCGACCGCGGCGTCCCCTCCGGACTCCCATCTATCAAGGAATCTAAGTACGGATTGCTCACACGAAGACCAGTATCACTACTCACCCGACTGAACAGACTGTTATGAAGACCCTGGCTCAGACGACACCCTTGCGACGAGCTTGTTGCAGCCGCCATTGAAGCCCTCCGCAAACCTTGCTGAGTATCCACACGTATCCGCTTTCTTGGCGTTGTCTCCTCCATCCTTTGCCGTTCTAATCGACTTGATAAGTTGTCCTCCTCCTCCTCAATCGTCCCACCAGATGACGCTTGGCTGGGCGATGAGTAACTCTCGCCAAGAGGGGATCGCCATCCCATCTGCGAGAAGTCAGAATTGGTTGGTTCTGAAGTGCTCATCTTTTTCTCCCTAAAATCCACATAAATGACATACAATTAAAATTTTGAAACTCAAACCAATTCTCACCAAAATTATTAGAAACTCCTCAAATTTTTTTTACTTCAAAACCCTTACCTTTTTCACCAGAACTTCCACTTTTTTCGCACACAAACCCCACAAAAACTCCCGAAAATAAATCCAACGTTTTTAAACAACTTTTTTTATCTCTCTAATTTCTTAACTTCGATGACAATCTTCTTCAAATAAATTATTACCTAACAAAAACTTTCTACGTCCTTTCTCCACCTTTCCAGTAACCTTCTTCAGACAGGCCAACCCATCAACTAAAAACTAGCTGGCTGGCGACAAGAGCAAAATTCAAACAGTTTGTATTTTACGCCATGAACAAGGAACCTCATAATATGACATGAGCCGTGCATATATCACACAATGCATCACGTCACATATACACAAATACATTTTACAAATACTAAAATACGGTGGTTACATTGCTAAATATTTGAAGGTCATTGGTCCAATCTGTAAAGTATTGAATGCTATGCTATGTTGCATTCTCCAGAATTAAGGTCCGGCCGGAGTCATTGAACTGTGTTATTGACATACCAAAATTGTATGCCTATCTTGAATTTTTTAAAGTATTTTGCTTGAGCAGTAAATCCAAACAGGTCAAGATGCTAATATAATATGTATCTTAAATGGTTGTATTTGTAAGAATGCAAATATAGTTGAATTGAGTGACTTTATGAAATAAAGTTAACTAATTTTCTATTGTTGTTTTTTTTTGTATAATAAAAAAGGTACTTGACTGCGTTGGCTATTTCCGATCTCTTCTTTCTCCTCTTCTCCTTTTCAATGTCGTGGAGACACTACCCTTCGGTCAATACCATTTGGCTGTATTGGTGGTATACACCATTCGGACTATGGATAACGGATGCAACAAGTATGTAACGGAAATGCGATATGAAAACAATTTAAAATAATTATGATTAAATAGGTGCTAATCATATTTTTACTTATGATGTGATCAACAAGGTTGAGACAATACCTACCGGAAGTGACTTTCTCCAGGATTTTAAGATGGATGTATTTGTAATGACAATGTATTTATGCGTAGATATTTTGTACGGAGGAAAGGGCAATTCGTGTGGCAATCGCTGTGTACCTCTTATCCTTCGCCCTAACGGCATCCACTCCATTTGAATGGCGAGCAGTGGTTGCACAGAATGTAACAGGACCCCTGAATGAAACTGTAAATTTGAATGAAAAAGAACAATTTTTAATCAAGGTCAACATGTTTATTCGAATGCTAAATATACATATTTATGGTTTATATAGATTTACACATTAGAAAGTACAGAGTTTGGAAACAATGAAACATATCGTTTGGTCTACCATTGGTTCACCACAATTTTTGTAATCTTCCTTCCACGTCTTCATTCTTGGAGTTTTCAATTTTTTTCTTATTCAAGCTGTCCGTCGGTCAAGGCTTATTCGGAAGGGCATGACAAATCAACAAATATCTACAGCACGACAAGTGCAAATAATACGACAGGATAACAGGATCACGTTGATTCTCATTGTTGTAGTGATTGTTTTCCTAATTTGCCAAATGCCGACAGCCCTTGTACTTATTTATACGTCAATCCACCTTGTGGAGCATGGCTCAGTAGAAGATAACGTTTTGCGAGGACTCGGAAATATATTTAATTTGCTGGTGGCTATCAATGCAGCCTGCAACTTTTTATTGTACACTGCTCTCAGTGACAAGTACAGGAAGTACTTCTTCAGCTTCTTTTTCTGTCGCCAAAAGAAGAGCAGGTTGAATGCGAGACAGTTTGATGGAAGCTCGTATGAAATGGACACGATGGATACTACTTTGAGGTATATATTTAAATCATTAAAGTCGAGTATTTCTTTGGAACACCTGAAATGATAAATTTGTATTTTACCTTATGTTTTTAGCTTCACAAGAGGAAGTTCTCTGAGAATGGACTACAATCCTATAAACAATCCCTCAGGAATAGGAAGACGATCTTTTGGGGGAGGAGGGGATCTCCGCCGTGCGCATACATACAGCAGCACCACTGCTGCTAGGTGTAATATCCGCCCTCCAACTGTTGGAGAATTACGAAGTGACATGGAACACTTCAGCAGTGGAAGTATTCAAAGGAGTATCAAAGGCTCTACCATTCCTTTGATAAAAATTGATAGAGTTTAATTGAGGCTAAATTGGGAGGAACATGGTTTCGTGGATTATAATAAGTAAATAGATTCTGTGAGTTAAAGTTATAAGTCTGAGTATTGGCTTAAAAGAGTAACATTATAACTGGCCTGTTAATTTGTTAGCAGTAAATTAGCAAGTAAACTACAATGATATGCGCTTATTATTTTTATTAGCTAATTAGTGAATTGTACAGATGGTAGATATGCCATTTAGTTGACGCTATGTTTACATATTTACTTCAATAAATCAACCTGTCAAGGAGGAATTTGGATGCTGTCATATTATTTAAGTCCTTTTAACTGTAATTTGTAATGTATTTACAATTCCAAAAATGGCATTCTTAAACCATATGTAAAATACATCCTTTCCATCCACGGTACAAGGACCATAATACCCACACCTAGACAATAATTAATTAGTTTTCAAAACTCAGTCCAAATAAAATCAATTAAATTCACAAGCTCTAATCGCCCTGTTTTATCGATTAGGACTATGTACCTGCCTGGTAGGTGGTAGGCAAAAAAAGTTTACAACTTGCAAAATCTTGCTTTACCCGCGGGCCACAATGTTTGACTTACGGTATAATGATTAGATGATATAAAGTTACATTATGGCAATAAGACTAGGTAGAGTTAGAGTAATATCCTATGATGTAATGTTGCTGAAGACAACCTCTTCATAATACAAGCATACGTTCTGCAATTTGTCATGCTTTTTTATGTAGATTTCTAAACTCATTTCATTGTGTACCGTAAAACATGAAATGACTGTGTGGGAGGTGCTACTATTTCTCCAAACTGCACTGTGTAAAACCACGTTAAAGCTAAAGTCTGAAGTCAAGGTCATTTCCATTCCATTATTTCCAGCAAAAACACTTATGGCTCTTTGGTCCATAAGTTGTGCGCATACCATACAATAATACTTATCTAGTATATTATACTTGTGAGCCTGACCATAAGTCTTTTTGACAAGACAGTTAGATTTTTAAGTTACCTCTTGCCAGCAGAGTTTTATGTTTAGCGAAATCCTGTTAAACCTTGCATTGACTCTAGTTACGATCATTTCTTAAAAATGCCACCAACTCCAAAATCAGAAATTGGGACGCCAGGTGAAGTTACACAAAAATTTAAAGATATCTTGAAGTCCAACGGGATTGAAGATGAAGTTTCTGAAGTGGTAGTTGGAAATCCTGGTCTTGGCAATGCCGGAATGGCCACCGAGTCTCAGTATGTGACAGTCAGCTTTGCAAATCCAAATCTCAAATCACTGAACCTGTTTACGAAGGCACCTACATCTAATGCCACGCATACAGATCTCTTTACAGATTGGAAGGTGTTTGAGAAAGAGGCAACATTTTTTACGGAATATGTACCTGCTGCGAAGCAGTTTTGTGAATCAAAAGGGTAATTTTAAAATTATGATTTTGTGCCTGTTAATACGCAAATTCTAGTAGCGCGTAAGAATGTTAGAATTCAGTTATAATAATAAGAAGTCATGTGACTTAACAGACAAGTTGATCTCATGGACATTTATCCAAAATGCTATTACGGAGATGAAAACTTGCTTGTTCTGGAGAACCTTGTACTTGATAAAGGCTATACATTATTGACGCAAGCAGATCAAATGGATATAGACGCTGCCAAGTAAATAAACACTTTGTATTACAACAATGTTAGCCGTCCAAACAGCATATGTGATTATAATTAATTGAGGACTTTCTCATACAAACAGGCTTGCGATCACAACCCTAGCTAAACATCATGCTATATCGTACGCCATGATTTGGGAACTTGGGGGTCCGGAAAAATTCTTTCAAAGATTTTACAACCTGGATTTTGAAATATTTACTCGTGAGTCAGCAAAAAATTTCTTGGCTCCAATGTTCGATAATGGCATAAATACAAATATCAAAGTACTTGAGGTATGTCTAAGCAAACACAAGAAACTATGCATCAAATTGTATGTTTAATGCTCTATTATATATATTAGTTGAATTGAAATACTAATAGAAAAACAACGTGGAGGGTAAGGAAGAGACCATTGATTTGCTTAAGGGAAACATTGGAAAACCTTACAAGTTACTTTTGGAATCTGTTCTATACAAGCCAGATGAAGAAAAGTTACTCGTTATGAATCATGGGTAGGTAATGTGATGCTGTCAGATTAGGTATGTACAAGTCCTTATGGAGCAAATAGTACATTTATGCTTGATAGTGTCTCTAATTCTTAATTTACAGAGATTATCACAATAACAATATGATGTACTTGAAGGATACAGAAACGAACAAACTGATTAGTCATAAGGCTATAGATTTACAAGTAAGGGTATTTAAGACAAAAAAGTTAATTAATAAGAAGAATTTGCAAAAATTAATTTTAATTCTTTTGAAAATTTTAATTTTAAAGGTAACCCGGTATAACTCTCCGGCAATAGACATTGGTCTGTATTTGTACAGCAGCGTGAATCCTGACATTCGTCGAACAAACTTGAAAGAATTATTGAAACTGTATCTGGTTGTCCTAAATGAGACAGCGAGCAGTTTAGATCATCCTATTGAGTTAACTTATGAAGTGAGTGGTAATATCTGCATGCCACAGTGACCAAATATTTCTTTAATTTCGCAAGGGAAAGTAGATAAAATCAAAAATAAAATATAAATGAAAACATTGCATTTCTGTTGAATGTTTTACAGGAATTGTTTTATATGTACCGAAGGAAGATGGACTACTGCTTTTGGATGTGTCTTGGCACCAGTGGGGCTGGAGAAGCCCTAAAAGGATTTGATTTAAAAGAAATGAATGATGTAAGCGATATATCTGTACAAGTTGATAAACTAATTCAAAAATGGATCGATGAGAACCCCGAGAAAGGTGAAGAAATCTCGAAGAACCTCGTCAAGCTTGTGAATGAGTATCGTGAACTTCATATTAAATAGACAAATGTTACGATAGATGGTTTTGAAATTATTGATAGATCAACATACCTCTTCTTTGCTTCATGAAAAGTAATCATGTGAAGAGTATAAAACTAAAATACTTTTGAAAACAAATAGTCGAAGGTTTTTTATCCGCTGTTTTGGCATACTTCGTACTTTCTAAGGCATTTCGTGAAATGTACAAAAGGAAATAATATCAATGCGGAAACATGGAGTGATGCGTGGCTATATATAGGCCTTTCTATTTCCAAAAAACCGTACTTTCGGTGTCTCTCTTGCCATGCACAACGCACCTGGTATGGTATTGATTATATTGATTCTGTATACTTCTTAATGCAATAAATTTTATTAGTCTACAAGAAGTAACTTCTATACAGTTTTTATTCATTTTTGCAAACCAACTATCTACAATCAACAATACACCTTTACATATATAGATATTAGTTCGTTGAACTGTGAGAAGATCGGTGTATATAATGCATGCAACTCTTTTCTTAATGTCAGCTAGACATCTTATAAACAAAGATTGCGAGTGAATGTATATGGAGAAAACCTACATCAACACAACATTGCCACTTGGTGTGAACACAAGTCAACAATTATATTATCTAGTTGTTTAAAATAACTCTCTGCTACAATTCATATTATATTGCAAATGGGAACGCCAACAAATTCCTCTGATCCTAAAACGAAGTATGCTGAAATCTTGGTTGCAAATGGAATCTCTGATGAGGTGTCCGAAGTCACTGTGCAGGATGCAGGGGTGGCTGGGGAAGGAACTGCCAGTGAGAATCAGTATGTCACTGTTAAATTTGCCAACCCAGATATAAAGCCTTTACATTTGTTTGTGAAGAACCATCAAACAAATACGCCACAGTCAGAGCTGATTCTGGATATGAAGGCGTTTGAAAAGGAGGCGAGGTTCTTGACAAAGTATGTCCCTGCAGCGGTGGAATTTTGTAAATCAAAGGGGTAAATTTTAAATTGTAATTTTGATAATTTTAAAGTTTTCATACTGTATCTTATATATTGTTGAATACGCTATTGTTTTTACTTATAAAGGAAGGAAGGTCTTCTGGATTTCATTCCAAAATGCTATTACGGAGAACTTATATACCTATTGTTGAATACGCTATTGTTTTTACTTATAAAGGAAGGAAGGTCTTCTGGATTTCATTCCAAAATGCTATTACGGAGATGAAAAAACGATTGTCCTTGAAAATCTGGTAATTGCAAAGGGTTATGAGCTTTTGAAGAAAGAAGAGCTGCAAGATTTAGAAGCGGCAACGTAAGTACAGATTATATTAATTGTACATTCGTGATAACATTTTATTATTGTGTAAGAAAAGCTTTTTAAACAGGCTCGCAGTTGAAGCGCTGGCGAAACACCATGCCGTGTCCTATGCCATGATTATGGATCAAGGTGGACCAGACAAGTTTTTTGAGCTGTTTCCAAACCTTAATTTTGAGTCTCTGACATCGCCAATGTCACAAGCTGCTGTTGAACCCGTTGTGGAGAATGGAATTGACACAGTTATGAAAATTCTTGAGGTATTTTTATTACCGATTTAAATTAAGTTCGATTTACATTTTCAATGATTATAGAAAATTTGTTTTGAATTTAGAAAAGCAATGTGGAAAATCGTGACGAAGTGTTCGCATACCGATTTAAATTAAGTTCGATTTACATTTTCAATGATTATAGAAAATTTGTTTTGAATTTAGAAAAGCAATGTGGAAAATCGTGACGAAAAGTTCGCCATATTGAAATCCTACATTGGAAAATCGTATGGCCTTGTTTTAAACACTCTAAAGTACAGCGGAGAGAAGAATGAACTACTTGTTCTTAATCATGGGTATTGTGTGTAACAATTGGACATAAATATAAAAATGGTAATATATACCATCTAAAAGTATTTTATAATTTAGGGACTACTGGAATAACAATATGATGTTTCTGAGGGATAAGTATTCAAACAAGTTTACTGGTTTTATGGCAATAGATTTTCAAGTTGGTAGATTATATTTGAATGAATAGATTAAACACTTATTTTTTGTATTATTTATAACAGCTCAAACTATTTTTCAGGTTGTTCGCTACAATTCTCCAATGATAGATTTCGGATACTATTTATACACAAGCGTGAAACCAAGTGTTCGGCAAAGTCAGCTTCATGACCTCCTCAAAATGTATTTGGACACCTTCAAGGAAATAACCAACGCTTTAGGATTTCCGATTAGTGTCACACAAGAAGTACGACATAACATATTTGCATCAATATTGTTTTAAAGTCGACAAGTGAATGCAATTAATGATTTTATTTCAAACTTCCTATAGGAGCTATATCAAATCTATCGCCAAAAATTTGAATATGGATTCTGGTTTGGTTTAACTGTAGTCTGTGGCCCTGCTCTTGTTGTATTAAAACAAATGGACATGAACGAGATAGGTGATCTCAACAATTGGTCTATTATGTTTGACAAACTTATTCAAAAGTGGATTGCAGAAAATCCCAAGCAGGGCAACGAAATCTCAAAAGAGATTGTAAAACTCATTGCCGAGTTCGAAAAGATAAAGGGGTAGTCCTTGGTTCACCTCAAGTAATATTTCAAATGTATCGGCGCAAATTCAAGATCAAGCACATAATGTATAATAAACTTATATGTATAATTGTATACACTTTCACATCATATTCCAATGTGATAGTCTTTTGATATTTTGTACATGATGGCGACAAATCGTCATTGTCTTAAGCTATGAATATTAAATCTCATATTTTTAATATTTATAATATGCACCAAAAAA
>JAHZNG010000895.1:0-22288 GCA_027744375.1 Orchesellides sinensis
CTGGGATAATGACCTCTATATCTGCAGTCAATCGATATACTGTCGACTCAATCGAGACTTTAGTTAACTCACACTACAAAATTTTATTGGAATTTGGTTACAGCTCCAATTCATCATCAATTAAATTCATGCTGGAAGTAAGTAATTTACTAGTAAACATGCCATTACAGATCAGTCAGTCCTGACGTTACCACCTGTTTACACATGTATATTATGTTTCCGTTACTTGTTTATCGACTAAGGCTTTGACGCTTCTGCCAATTGCAATGGAGCTTTTAAAAAAATCGGAGATCTCCAAGTTTACTTTTATATCATTTGAGGAAGCGATAATGCAAGTAAAAAACTCCCCCTCAACTTATATTATTGACGAAGAGACAGGAGTAGACGCAATTACAGAGAAACTCGGAGGAATTCCTTGTACTTGGGGAAAAATTTCTGTTTTCAACCTTAGATATCCCTGGGTATTGTATATGAGAAAGAATGCTACATTCAAGCATATCATTAATACCGGGTATGTACAATGACATAAGCCTTAAATTTTCGGTAAATTATAAAAGCATATAAAACTTTAAAAGGTTGAATGACTATAATGTAAAACCTTAATTAGTATTTTAAGAATTCGCGAGAGAGGTATTCTAAGGAGGATTCGAAAGAAGTGGATCCCTCAACAACAATCTGATGCAGTTTGTTTTACCGGAAGTGGCGTTTCTTTCAAAAGTATCAGAATCCCCCAAGTAAGGGGTGCGTTTGAGCTACTTGCTTGGACGATGCTTCTTGCATGTCCTATAATATTTCTCATTGAAAAATTGCATAATATGAAAAATGCTAGTGCCAAAAGGCTTAGGAGAATACTTTTAAGTTAACAGTTTATATTTTTCCAAATAAATTATTCAACTATTTTTTTATACTAATGGAATCTGTGTTTTGATAAATTGACTGCTAGCCAGCCTAACATTAATCTTAAGTGGTAATGTAATATTGAGCAGCAGCTTTACTACCAAACCAATCTGCATATGTAGGTACAGGATTTTGAGGAACCGCATGATGAGGGTGATATAAAACAGAGACAAGGAAAATAAGTTTTATGATGTATTTTCATTTCCTAACAAGAAAAACATTTTATTGCATGAGTGCCACATTAAATTAATACATTCATGAAAAGTAATATTGTATTTTGAATAGATAAATTAATACGTTTAAAAACCTAGTAATGCATCAAGTATTGAGAGGATCGAGTTGGCGTTTTTGTAATTTTCTAGACGAACAAAGGGCAAGTAAACAAAGCTTATGCATTTATCTCCTTACAATCCTATTCCGGTTCCGGTCCGGACAAAGTCTGATACGGCATGTGTTAACTGCATGCGCTTGTACGCTGGCTGACCGGTAAATAGCAGATAACCAAAAGCATAAATCTAAAATCACCAAGTAGTTTTATGCATATAAGTAGGGTTGTGGACAAGTATTGTTTTATCTTTGTTTTAAATGAAATTGTTTAAATTGATCATCAAAGATCGATCAAAGTTACTATAAAAGGAAAGATGAAACCATTTGATTTATCAAATCAAAATATTAGAATTACGACACGGGTAAGAATGTCAATAAATGAATAAATATCGTTACCTTACTTTAATTGTAGCCTTGCAAAAGAGTGCTTTAATATTTCCGCCACTAATTCGAATATTGCATACAGTTTGATGCAGATTATGAATACGATGTGAAAGTAACGTCTGAAAAAAGTGGGGATTTCCAGAAGCTATATCAACTTTCGGGTGGATACTCAGTGGAAATTTTCAATTGTCTTCAGTATATGTTGAATTTCACGTTAGTTTATACATCTTCATATTCATATATTTTAATCTTATGTTTGATTTCCGTAAAACTTGTCTAAGATATATTTGGTATATGTTTAGGTATACCATCAACTCTAACGTTGGAATTTATGACCTTGCAAATGCATCCGCCAATGACGTGGACCTATATCTGGCATCCTTAAGTGTGTACACAACTCGAGCTAACTTTGCTGATCCTACATTTGTCACTGGACGCTCCAGGTGTAACTAAAAATGCATCATGTAGGCAAAAATGAAAACTAAAGTATTTCTTATAAATAAACTAATCTGTTTTTAATGTATGCAGGGCAATAGCTTTTGTCAACCAAGATTTTGAGTATCTAACCCGAGATGTATTTGTTTCTGTGCTTTCCTTCAAGTATCTTATGCAAGTAAGCGGCATAATTTCCATGCTTCTCATACCACTAATAATTTTTGCTAAGTATGAAGGAGTATCAGTTTTGGAGTCAACATTTCATGGATTGGCGTTGATTCTTCATCAAGGTGCAATTCTGTTTTGAAAAGGACAATGTTTGAAAACAGTGTTGCAACAAGTTCTGCATTTTATGTTTTATATATAGATGGATTTGTCAGATTTTCTAGAGTCACGAGCAGAATTATGCTGTTAGTTATGTCTAGCTCGTTGTTAATAATGTCGGCAGGCTACTCCGGCCATTTGACATCAATTTTAGCAATAAAGGACCAAGCCTTTACGTCAATAGATGAGTTGATACAATCAAAATATGATGTTTTGATGGAAGTTGGACGGTCTAATTCTACCATCAGTTTAATGCTTGAAGTATAAAGGTTACTTACACAATGCGGGAGTTTACTTTTAGTGAGGTTTTAAACAATAAAACAATACTATATTCCAGAGAATGGGTAATTTGGAACAAGTAAGTAAACTTCTCACGAGGGTCAGTAAATCACACAAGAAACGTACCCCCAAATGCATCTTGGATTATATCAAGGAAGTACAGACAACCCCAACAGCGTACATAATTGACGAAGAAAGTGGTCTTGCAGCAATTAATGAAGTTTTGGACCGTATTCCCTGTTCATGGAAAATGATGACAGTTTTCGGAGTACAATATCAGTGGTGCATGTTTTTGAAGAAGCACTCAACTTACAAGGCAGCCATAAATTACGGGTATGGTCAAAGTATTCACATCAAATATTCAATAAGCATTCAAATCACGCCTGCATACCTAAGTAATGTAACTATGTTTGTTCCTTTTGGGAATTTGCAAGAATCTTGAGACTTCGCGAAAGAGGAGTATTGAGTAAAATCAAAAATATGTGGTTACCGAAAATGTCAGAATGCGAGAGAGAGCATACGCATCCATTTAAAAGTATTCATATGCCACAGTTACAAAGTGCTTTTACATGCTTGGGAATTGGATTCATTATTTCTTGTATTGTCTTATGCATGGAACGATGTCTAAAACCAAACTCTAATGCTAATTCACTTCAGTTTCTCTTGTGATTTACTATCCTCATGCTAATTATATCGTAATACCTGCCCAAATATATGTATATGTAGGTACATGTATTTGTCATATCATTGAATGGTGGTTAAAAGGAGCCCCAACAAACAGGTACATTTGTTATTACTTCATTTATTGTGCAGTGCATTTCAAATTTTAGATATTGCATTAAAAAATTGGATTTTATTGTCAGTACCGCATTCGTTATTGACCTTTCGCATTATCAAATTAAATGTCATTATTTTATAACTGCCTTTTCTTATTTATCTACTACTGTGGTATTGCGCCAAACTATTGATTATTTTGAAGCATATTTGCATACTCAAACCATGACATTTCAGTCCATATGTATCTATGCCATATACTTAAAACACACACTGTTAACTATACGCTCTACTAACATAAAATATTTCCGTTACGGTGACTATCACACAAGCAGACTTCTCATGTAACATCATGATAGCCATCTTATAACTAAGAAAGGGTTACTCCTGCAACATATTTTCCTATTGTTTAAATACATACACATATCAAACAATGGTAAGGGTAAGTTTTTTTTACAAATCTCGTCTCGTGACATCATGGTAGAACATAATGATTATCACACTAAAATATTTCATCCGTGCTCTGCTTTTCTCCTATCTACAAATTGGTACAATTTTCTTATGAGTCCTAGTGAGGTTTTCTTTGCTTTTATCTTTCCCCTTCTGTATCATACAAGGTCCGGCCTGGTTCGTCCACACCGTGGAAAATGGGTCTGACAATTAGTTTCGGTTGCACCCAAAACAATGGCACGTATTTGATCCAACAGGCTGTCATGAGCTCCCATCCGGTGTCCGACAAAGGATAAACTAAAGCTATTCACCATATAAGAGTTTCAAAATGATTACTTGCTTGCAAAGTGTTGCCAGTAAATCGTCTGTCCCATATTTTAGCATTTAATCTTGTACTTACCTATACACAGGCATAAAATAATCTAACCAGTCCCCAACAACACGAGCTTGTCGGTTATTTTCACAATGAATCCGTTCCATACATTCAAACTTGTTCGTAGCTGCGTCTATTGAGTTCAGTACTGCCTTCGCAAAGATATCAAGAGCTGTAGAAGGACTTACATATGGCTGAAATGTCTCCCGTTTCCGACGCCCTGGTACCAATGGTCGCAATGCAAATGCTGTTCCTCCAGTCCCCGTTACCGTTCCAGTTATCGTTGGAAATGGGGTGGTTGTTGTGGTTGTAGTGGTCGTTGTCCACCCTATGTTTAGTAGGTATTTAAAAACGAACCACTAATTTGGTTATCAGTGTGGAACAGAAGAAATAACGGATAGCTTTAACTTTTGTACATATCACTCACCTCCCATTGGTAGTTGTACGTTAACTTTAACACGACCTACGTTGCCTGGCCAGCCCCATCCAAGGGTTGGTTTCCAACCCCAGCCGTTTGGAACTGCGTCTGCCACGGAATTAAGATTTCGGCTTGTAATGCCCCATCCTGAAATTATCAGGCTTTGTGGCATAAACTACACTTTGTGCAATGCCCGGGTTTAAGGCCTACTTGCAGATAAGAGGATAATGAAGCTTACCTGATGTAGCTAAAGATGAAATGGCTGGTGCAGTTGGAAGTATAATTGTTCCACCACCTCCGGTTCCGGTGCTCGTGCTGGTGCCCGTGGCTATTGCATGGTTTGCATAGATAGATCATAAACTTGATAAGATAAGAGACATAACGGGCCAGATATATATGCGCTTAAGTATATACCTGTCGCTGTTTGTGTCACTGTCACAGGGTATGTTGCTGTCGATGTCATAAACCCATAGCCAAAAAGCTGTTACAAATTTGGAAACCAAAACTTTAACATTTGTCCTCACTTAGCAATTTTTATGATAAAGAATATTAAATATGACTGGTTTAACTTACATTTAACAAGTTCAAGAGCAAATTCAGTAAAAACCCACCCAAAGAAAGTAATGATAACCCACCTAGAAGTAAATCTACTAGAGAAACGCCGTACCCATGTCCTCCTCCACCTCCAGCTTTACCCCAACCCCAGCCACCACCCCAGCCCCAGCCCACAGGAGCAGATAATGCTTCGGCTGACATGGGCTGTATGGCAGCACTATATTTATTACTATTACCCCGATTATATTGCTTTTTTGATGAGTAGGATGATCGAGGTCTTAAAAGTTTTTGAATCAGGTTTCTGTACAAGGAAGTCTTTTTACTGTCCCTGCCACTACCCTTCATTCGGTAATGGGATGACTTGCCGTAGTCCTGGTCCTCTGATTGAACGCTTGGCATTCGTGCTGGTCCTCGATGGCTAAAATCAATAAGAAGGTACTTTCCCGTAGCATTTTTATAAACTCTAGGAATATCACTGGGGGTTAGCAAAGCTCTCAGTTCTGGATATTTAAGCTGGAGAAGATTTATTTTAGACGACGGGACTAGGGCAGTTGGAGTTATGACATTGGTGTACGTAAAACTGCCGTTGCTCCTAAGAATATGCATGGAAAAACCAAAACTTAACATTGAAACACACATGTGCATGAATATACATAAAAAATTGGTGTT
Organism: Orchesellides sinensis; assembly: GCA_027744375.1. Classification (NCBI taxonomy): domain Eukaryota; kingdom Metazoa; phylum Arthropoda; class Collembola; order Entomobryomorpha; family Orchesellidae; genus Orchesellides; species Orchesellides sinensis. The sequence continues at coordinate 5,886 of JAHZNG010000895.1, forward strand.
TTCTCACACTTACACGGAAGAATTCCCACTGCTTTCTACTTCACAATTTACGGGAGATAGACACGGGCTAAGAAACGCTGGAATGATAAGGGCTAAGAACATAGTATAGGTTCAGCGCAAAATTAATTCAAGCTTGAAGGAGCGTTGAACACATATGCCAATAGTGTAATGGTTCCAATCTTCCACAACATGCTCGTTTCCGAGCATGTTTCCAGTAAAATAAAACTTACTATTAGAGAAAATTATGAGATGATGCTTTACGCTCAGCGTTATGAAGTCGACTAAATTACTGCAAATTATGAGTGAGCTTTAAGCTTTAATCGTCATATTCAAGGAGGAACTCTTGGTTAAGCAGACAGAAAACTGCACGGTTGGCTGTTTTTCTATTGTAGAAAGGTATAATTATTACAACGGGTTCTAGACAAATTGCGTGAGCAATAAAAATCTACTGTCCGTGAAATTGGGACGGTTTGACTTCCAAAAACGTAATATTGTAGAAAGGTATAATTATTACAACGGGTTCTAGACAAATTGCGTGAGCAATAAAAATCTACTGTCCGTGAAATTGGGACGGTTTGACTTCCAAAAAATGTAATACCAAGAAAAGTAGGGCAAATGAAATTTAGAATCAAGAACCAAAGCATGCGATCTCTACCCCTTACACTTTGGATTTATGTGATACTGATAATGCACAAACAAAGATGAACCGTGGATGCGTACCTTGACGCAATAATACTAACTTAATGCATACTTCGATTAAGCAAGTGCATAAAAAGGGAACACTGATGTGATAAAACCCTGTCAACTTTAATTAGAAAAAGAATGGGAACTTCATAATAAATTCGCGTTTACGTTTTTATACGATGACATGATGGTTTTATGAACATGAAACATTGCCATTCGCCTCGAGTGTGATGGAAGAATGGGCGAAAAGGGTAAAAGATGTTGATGTTAGATCCAAATTACTTGAATAATGCAAAAAACTTCACAAGAAAACTCGCATAAAATCACTATAATATAGTGTTAGTTAGGTCTAATAATTAATTTTATTTTAAAACATTTTCCATTTAGAAACTAACCTATTTTACAAAATATATCTGAGCATAGAACATTTAAAAATATTACCAATTTTTAAATATTATTTACAATTTATTAAACTGTCAAGCCCGGTTGATCCAATATGACAGTCAAGCAAATAGACCTTGTTCCCTTTTTAAAAAAAAACATGTACATACAATGAATATCCCCTGCCCTCTTGGTTATGTGTAGATAAGACATACGTTTACAAATACATTAGGCTGTAGACGGGGACAAGTGAGATTACAAATTTAAAAATTTCAGAGAAGTCTAGGGTTTTGGCAGGGATGAAAGGTTATCTGTGGCATTTAGATGGGAAGTGTGATTGGCAATTATCTTCGGTTATTCCTAGTCGGATTGCTTTTAGATGAGTTGGAAATTCATCATGTAATCCTAGGATTCTCCCTATAATTGATATTCCGACACTGAAAATTTTGAACAAAACAAATTAGCATTTATTATTTTGTATGCATTATTTAGGCATACAATACATAATTCATATTTATACCTAATAAAGGGGAAAAGAACTTTGAATTCGCTTCGCATTATCCTAGATTGGCGATTTCCGTCGCAAAACACTCTTGGGACGCATTCATGCTTTTGAACCATTTTTTCAATAGAGTTCGTTACAAAATATATCAGGTTATTCCACGACGTAATTTGATCTACTTCAGGGGAGAAAATGGCTCTTCTACTGCGCAAACCTGCATAAAATCGTTATTTTAATTAACTCAAATAAGGTTGTCAAATTTTGAAATGTAAGGATGCGATCCAAGGTTGAACGTAGGGAGAAGATTGCCTGGTATACAACTTACCTCTACCAATCCCAGTTACTCCAGTTATTATTGCACCTCCTGTGCCACCGCCACCTGCGGTAAGCATTGTTAGAATTGGGTACTATAAAAATTGATTTTAAATTGTTCAAAAGGGTGTATTATACAAAATTTACAATGCAAAAAGGCAATTGTGGTAAGTTTATGCATGTGCTTATATGAGTAAATACATATATATTTAAGTCAGAAGTCAGGATTTCTTACCAGGATTAGTTAGAGGTGCCGTTGCAAAGGCGGGTGGAAACTGTCAATTATCATACAACAAATTATCGTAGATTTAAACATAGAAAGTAATAGAAATGATACTCAGCTCGGACACTTACAAGTAAAGCGTTGAGAAGAAGATTTAACAAAAAGATGCCAAACGACAGAAACGCAAGGGCTGTCAATGCAATGTCGAAGAATTTCGACGAATCCGAACCCCAGCCTTTCCCATCACGAGCAACACTGATAAAATCCGAAAAAAACAATGCATTGTATATTTAATCATTTTTAAATTATAAAAAGCAAAACGTTCCCAAATGTTACGTTAGACTCACAAGGATACGCTGTTAGAACTTTGGAAACTACTACACGGTTGCAACAACATGAAACTAGAAAGGATAACGATCCACAACATTTTTTAACTCCAAAGATTTCTATTTCGAAAATTCCGTACCATGGTGGATGGTAGATGGGGATTTTTGCCTTTTCAAAGTTTACATATGGAAATAAAAAATATGGGTCTTATCTTGTCAAGAGAAGTGCTAAAATATGACTGGTGAATTAGTAACTAGATCCATCTAAGACACGATGGAGTTCGTGCATGAAAATGATGAGATGCACATACATACGTCATTTTTACTGAGGTAGATTCATTGCATGTTTAATATTTTATCTAGGTAGGGATTATGCACAACGAAAGTACCTGTGCAACCGAGTCCCATTTTTTCTGTCAGATTTTGGGCGTTTCATGACAAGACTAATTAGCATGATGGTGGAGGACAAATGGGTTTCGGTAGCATCACTTTTGAAATGGTCAGTTCTAGGACCAAGACTCCTTACAATAGATCCGACAACCCTTCATTATAACATACTGCAAATTTAATGTGACATCGTGCCACACAACACGGATGACAAACATATGTGGGTTCAAGTTTTCAGGTCCTTGAATGAGTGCAATATGTACCGCACGTGTAAATGTAAACTAAAGCTACCACGTTATGACGTTATAAAAGTACCTAGTTCGGTATAAGTACTTAAGTGTAACTCTGAATTTGTATTTGAGTGGTTATATGTTCACTATTCGCCTAATTTGCTTAAAACCATTATACCAAATAACATTTGTAAAACTGGCATTATCTTTCGATAGCAAATAATGAACATAAAAACATCAGAATGCTTTTATTTTACCATAATTTTTTTCCGAAGCAGTAATAACGCCAGCAGCGTAACGGATTTATTTCATACATTTGTAATACCTCATTTACAAATGTAGTATTGATTTGACACATAAGCAAAATAATTACTATTGAGAATCAGATTCTAATTCGATGAAAGCGCCATCGATTCCCAAGTGCTCCAAAAATGCCTTTTTAGTAAGCAGTTCATTATCTGAAATAGCAAAACAATGCAAAATACAAAAGATATAACAAATTACTTATGTATAATAAAACACAAATAATTCGATACATTAAAAATTGTACATATACTAGATTATACCTTCGGAACTTTTTTGATACAAGTCTTCGAAAGCTGCAGTAGCTATATCTTTCCACGATTTTACCATTCGTTCAAGTTCTTCAGTGCTCCACTATAAAAAAGACAATTTCATAAATAATTTCGTAATGTAACTATCAAATATTTTACTTTTAAACTCTAGAATGCAAACAAAAACAAGTACCTTAGCTTTGTACAATTCGACTAGCTTTAGCTGCCGCAGTCTTTCCTCTTTCTCCTTAATGCGTGCTTTTATTTTCTCCAAACTATCACCATTACCCCTGTCCTCGTCTTCGGGCTGATCTTCATCCAAAGGCATGCAAGATGCTAACTTCAGTCTTTTAGGTGATGGCTCTTCACTGGTTCCAGGGTCGTCTTCGCTGGGTAAAGCTGAGGGTGAATCCTCTTTTACTGGACTAGTTATTGAATCTGCATCCGCTTCAGGATCTTGTTGATTCACCGCCATTTTTTGTTTTGAATAACCTGTTAAGAAGTGGAATCAATATGATTCTTGTTCAAATGGAATTAGTTTGCATAGATATAGCCGTTTACTTCGCCGATTATTATTATTAGACAAATGAGAAATCTAACAACAACCCCAACGTCTCATGCAATCTAGTCTTCACATGGTTTCCTGTTTCGTTTATCAACAAAAACTTCTCTTATCAGGAATTTTGCCTACATGCATATTATACACAAATGGGCCATTTGCCATAATCGATTACTATATTTTGCCAATTGAAACAACATTCCATTTCCACATGTTATGTTATCATCGCTTCAAAAATGCCAAAACCAAATTCACACTTAATAGTACAAATTGGCCACTTCCTCCATTTTCATTTAGGCAGATGTCAAGATGCTAAACGGGAGAAAAATGAGATACACCGAGTTAAATTTTAACAAGATGACAATGCTGTATCTGACTAGAGGAATCCGAATCTGAGCCGCGGAGGAATACGAATAACTTTAATGTTTTTAGACGCCCAACGGTCCTTGGTGTATACAATTACATACATACAACATACGGGTTACATCCAAAGTGACGCTCTGGACCTGGACATAAACTCTTTTCATCATTGTTCACCCAGACTATCCCGAAATTCCTCAAGTTTGCATATAAGCATCTTGCATGCATGTTTTCAAGTAAAATGCCTTTCTAAGCAGACATAAGAGAATAAAAAAAGAGATATGAAATGATCTTAATCTTCTGTATCCAATATTGTATCTCTTCTTACCTAGTAATTCCAACAACCAATGTAACATTTTTAGCCTCCTCTACACAACCGTCTTTATATATATGTATACATAAAATGCTATCTGTACTTTATAATATGAACAGGAACTCCAATCCAGAAGAACGGCTTGCTATGCCACAAAAAAGAACCTACTACATACTTTACCGTATCTGAAGAAGTATACTCTACTCCACTAACAACACAAGTGTACAAAAAAAACTTTTCCATAAAGAAGCTATTCCTAAATCCTTTCCATTTGCCCTATCCGATCCACTGCTGATCCTACGTATTGCTTCATTACTTTGGGGAAAATGAAAAGTACATGTAAAAAAGTGACTAGCGTAGTAAGAACACTAAGAACGCATGAGATGAGTGAGCTAAGGATAAAATGCGACCTAAGCTGATATAAACAGAGATAGGTATAAAATGCCTTATGTACATTTCATCCGTATATTGAATAACATAGCGGACTTACCTCACAATGCATTTAGGCTTATACACAAGCTAAATGCACCCAAGGACTTTTGTTCTGAAGTGATATTTCCAGTTTTCACACATTTCAAAAAATGATAATATAAACTTGCAAAGGAAATTTTCTACTGAAAAAAGGTGTAAACTTTTGCTGGAAATTTAACTGGTTAAAAATATAATGTAAAATTGGAGGTTAGATGGAAAAGGAAAGGATTTAAAAGAAAGGGGAAATACATAAGAAACTGTGTGGAAGTGTTTGGGTGGCTTGGTTTTTTGTGTGAGAGCATCGTTCTTCATCTTGGAAGGTGGCTCAAACTATTGGGAGCGCATAGGAAGCATTTTGTGGTGAGAGCTAGAATAAAATGTTAAAAATGAAGACTGGAGGAAGAGTCCATCTATGAAAAGCTTTATCCAGTTGAGGGCAGAGGACTGCAATTGCAATATCTGTTGACTTATTTACTAACTGCATATAAAAATAATATTCGTGTTGTTGTTTTGTAGGAGAGCCAGAGACACAAAAGAAAAAGGATATAGTTGTTGGTTTGGATATCATATTAGATAAAATTGTTTGAAGAAAGATGTCACAACCAGTGGAGTCCTCAGCCCCAGTGGTGGCAACGGGGGTTCAAGAAACGGTGACAACAACGGCAGCTACTACGACAGCAGCGGAGGTTAGTGCTGAGAACAGTGTTCCAATAGTGACTGCAGTTGCGACTAAAAATGTGGAAGCCACAGTATCCAGTTCTACGACGGTGACGCCAAGTAAAGAAAACATAGTTTTGGTGATGAATAAAAGTGAGCCGGATAAAGGAGGGGGAGGAGGAGATGTGAAAGTACTTTCAAAGCCTGTGACGGTGATTGGGTCACCGGTGGCTGGTGTGAAGAAAGTGGTGACGCCGGTAATTGGAAACACAATTTTGAAGGTACAGAAGACGACGACGCCACAAACTTCTCCGATGGGAAAGAGAAATCTTGTTATTGCTTCCAGACCAAGTGGGGGTAATCAGATTATTACGAGTGCACCGGTAATCCATCAGCAGTCTCCACATGGGTCTACGCCTGTTATTTTAACGCAGAAGGTGGCCACGGGTGGTGTGGTATCTTCGCCTGTTGTTTCGACTGGAGGGGTGAACGCAGCAATAACGAATGTTACTGGAGGAGCAGGAGGTACTGTGAAGATTGTAGCGTCGGCTGGGTCGCCACAGGGTACTCAGCAGAGGTCTCAGGATGTTCGGGTTGACAACTGGGGAAATTACTGTCTTCAAAGGTTGCTGGCTATGTATGATAAGGGTGATTACTGTGATCTCACTTTAAGATTTCATTCGAGTCAAGAAATTAAGGTAATTACAAATGTACAATGTTTGTAGGATGAAATTGAGTTCGTCGATTTCATTAAAGAAATTTATATGTTTATTGCAGGTACACCGTGTGGTTGTCAATCTATGTACGGAGTATTTTTCCAACCTTGAATCACTATATGGCCTTAACGATGGAACTTTAATCTTGCCGAAAGATGTTGAGTTCCAGACAATGCAAACTATTATTAAGTAAGTTCGTGCTTGTCCTGCCTTATTGAACAAATGTGATATATTTTTAATTTGGGTCTTCAAATCTGGACTACTTTAATTGTTACTCGCATTGAAATGTTTTTTTAATGTCGTTATTTCCAGGTTTTTCTACACTGGTAAATTGGAAGTTAGAGGAACCCAGTTTACAGATATATACAGGACGGTGAAAATGATGAACATTACAATTTTAATCAAACTTCTCGAAGCACATTCAAGAAAGCCTACAACAACCCAAATTAAGAAAGACGCAGGACGTGTTGTTCTAAAACAAGCTATAGACTTAGGCAAAGGACAGAAAGGTCAAGTTCAGATACAGGTTGGCACAGGTCAACCCCAGTCATCCTCACCTGTCATTGCAGTTCCAGGTAAAGATGTATGATAAGGTTATATACTTTTCTTGTGAAATTTATTCGGAGTAAATTTTTGCATTTTATACTTGGATTGTTGCAGGTTCGAAAGCTTTACAAGTAGCAGCGCCAGGTGTAAAACTTCCTCCTGGAGTTAAAACCAAAACAGTCCTTGCCAGAGTACAGCCTCAAACATCTAAGTCCCCTACACAGGCTGCTCCTAAAGCTGCTAATAAAAAGTAATTTCCTAGGGGTTGCACAAGTTCGTTAATGCAGTTGTAATTCCGTAGCTTTTATACAAATCGTTTTTATTAACAGACTACCGATTTGGAAAGAAAGGAAATACACACCTGTAAATCAAGATCCTCCACCTCTTGAAAAATGGCAAATCAAAGAAGAGGAGCCTGCAAGACCGACGAGATTTGAGTGGGGTGATCCAGATGAAATGGACCCATTCTTGTCAAGTTCCTTAACAAATCACGCTTTGATGGAAAAACAGAAGGAGAAACATAGTACTAGGAAAGCGGAGGATATCTTTGACAGTGTAAGAAGTCAGACATCAGGTGTGAAACGTACGCAACCACAGACTGAAAATTCTACCGACAAAGCAAGCACAGGTTAATCATGGTCACTTCAATGTGAATGTTTCCTGTTTTTTGTGCGTATAATAACGCAAACTTTGTACTAACTGCAATTTTTACAAATATTATAGAACCTCCACCAGCTAAGATACCTAAATTGGACGTTGTGACAACTCCTTCAGCTAGTAGTACATCTGAGGATGTGACAGACGCTCCTCCAACTACTATTTCCGACGGTTCAATTGAGGAAACACTTGCAAATACGACACCCGAAGGCAAACCTGTTGAAAAAAGGCCTACTCCTATTTTAAAACCTGCCTTAAAATCTGTAACCCCTACGACCAAAATAGCTGGAAGTACTATTAAAGGTGTACCGGGTGGAATCAAGGATGGTAGCCCACAAAAGGTAAGATTATATTATTCAAGATTATATGCTTAGTAAGAGAGGATTTTCTCAACTCTGTCTACGGTTTTGTATAGACTGTGAGATTCGCCCCTGAAGTAGAAAAAGAAAATAAAGAAAAGCCAGGCCCTACAAGGGTAGAAATTCCTTCTTCCTCATCATCATCCGACGGAGGAGATCCCTTAGTGTCCAGAAAAGCATGGATGGCTCACAGGCATCTTCTTCAAATCAGTCCAAATCCAAAGTTTCTTATATTGTTTTGAAGTCAACAAGCTCGACTGATGCAACAGCTTCCACAGTCCTTAAAAAGAGTCCTAGCCAGTCGACAGTCAGTAAATTTTGGGAGACGGACAAAACTCCCAAAAAACCCTCTCCCGCCGAAAATACCACTGGGCCGTGGTTATGTGAAACTTGTGGTGAGGGTGAAAACACAGCGCTGCAGTTTGATACGTATTATAACTTCCGTCGTCACTTAGTGGTATGCAGACAGAGAAATACATTTTCAAATTTTCGCTGAACAAAAACCAGCATAAATTTCATGCATTTAAAAATTTTAATGTCCAATTGATTAGGATGTTCATGGAGAGCGAATAGACGCTAGGATCTGTGAATACTGTGGCCAGAAAGCTTCTAAACGAAATCTTTTATTGTATCACCTGTACACTAAACATGGCGTACAACCACCCAAGAACTGCACTTTCCCGCATTGTGACCGATGTGATTATGTGGCCCTTAGCGAATCTCTTCTTAATAAGCACAAGCAAAACCATGATGTCAATAAGGAATTCTGTTGTCAAGTATGAAAGAAAACTCTCACAATACGTTTCTTTCCCCCATCTATAAGTCAATGATTTTGCAATGAATAGCAAATTCTCTTGTTCCTTTAGATATGTAATGCCAGCTTTAAATCAAGTTCTGCCTTACAAAATCATATGGCTGCAAATTTACATCGCAATAAAGACACGAAAGTTTATGAATGTCCTTACTGTCGGAAGCCGTTCGTTCGAAACATTAATCTGAAGGTACTAGAAATTATTTTAATAATATTTTGCCAAGTTTTACAAGACAATGGTTTTAATCTAATAAATGTTCAATGTTACAGGCTCATATTCGTTCGCTGCATAGAGATGTAGCAAGATTAGAGGAAATGGAAGATCCAAGACTACCACCAGATGAATCATTTACTCATAGACATTTGCCCGCGCAGACTACTAAGAAGCGACAGTTTCCATCTATTTTAGCAACTGCTAGAAGTGTTTCAAACGCTGGTATGGTAGAATTTGTGGCAGCAGATAATTTGGCTGAAGGACAAACAGTAAGTTATGTAACCGCTGATGGACAACCCATCGAATTTCTTGATCCAAGCACATTGTCTTCTCTCCCATTCACCGTAGTCTCATCTGCTGAGGGTAAGGTTTAAAAAATGTTAAAAAGCCTAAGGTATATAATATGTCTATATCAGTATGTAAAACTTAGTTTGGTTTTGCATATTTAGAAGGAATGACAATGTCTACGTCTATGGGTACGTCAATTGGTCTTGAGGGCCAGTCTACAGGAAACGCCGAATACATGACAGGTGTTGCCCAAGATGGTTCTCAAGCGGTATATGTGATGGATGGATCCCAAGGAGCCGTAGAGATAGATATGGCTAATATGGGTCTTACCTTAGCGGCAGACGGAACTGTGGTGTATGATGGTGACGATTCATCTCAAAACTTCATTGTGCAAGATATGCAAGGGAATCAGTTTAGAAGAATGACTGGAATCGATGAAACAGGAAAGCCTGTAGTCTTCCTACAAATGATTGGCGACGGTGGTCAAGTTGGAATAGCTCCAACAATGTTAGATGATAGTATGACAGTCGACACTAGTTCTGGAAGCAGGTATGTATTTGTGTTTAGAATTCCAGTGATTTTTACAGCTTGTCTACAGAAAAAGTACTTTATATCAAGAATACAAATGTTTTTTCTCTGCAGCCAAATGTTTGTTTCATCTGCTGGTATACCAGTTTCGTCTGATGTGAGCGATGGTCAGCAAGTAATTTTTGCTTCTGCTTCCGCGGATGGAACCATTCTTGAAATGGTGCCTTCAGATTCTGGATCACATCAAGTTGTAATGAGTGAAGCTGTATTAGCTGCCCATGGCCAACATGTAGAGGAACAACAACACTTGCAGTTAGTTCATCAGGGACAGTCGGATACGATGGAAGAGGTAATTCATGATCAGATGGGACAACCTGTTCAGGAACTTCATATTGTCCTGGATCAGCAAGAAAATAACCGTGGGGAGGGCCAGGCAGATGTGCACGAAGAAGGATTAGAAATCGTTGAAGTTCAGCAGTCAGACGGTACCTACATTCCGGATTCGTCACACGGTGAAATGCATTTAGATGAAACTTACACAACGAGTGAGGTCCAGCATTTAGAAAATGAACATAATCAAATGGATGAAAGCACATGTCAGAATACAACAACTGACGTAGAAACATCCGAACATGTTGAAATGATTTCTCAAGACGAAACGCAACAAATGGAACTTGATGAAGATGACAGTACCCAACAGCTGGAAATTGACGAAAGTCAGCCACCTCTCAAGTTAGAAGCATGTGAAACACAAGAAATACATGGCCAAGACACACAAATTGTTTCAGAAGAGAACTTACAAGAAAGTATAGAACTTGTCGAAGGTCAAACCCTGACTCTTATTGAAGAAGAGGATGGAACTCAAACGATTAAGTGTGTTGATTCAAACAGTGTCCAAGAAGTTTCGTCATAAACTGGATGGAATACCTTTTCGATGAGGATTGTGTGCAAGTTCGTGTATCGTGATCTATATATTTCTAAACTGAATTATCTTAGTTCGTAGTTGTTGTTTAGTCTTGAATGACAGACAAAAGTAGCCTCTAGGTTATGTAGAATGTAGATTTATCATTTGTGTACAGCTATTGAGTAACCTAAGCTAAACATAGATTTAATACCGCTTCACTGTTGTATTATAAGCTCCTTACTACCAACTACCGACAAACACTGATTGTACATTGTTGATTTTAAAATGTAGGTATGTACTTCGCGCAGCCGTTACGTACTTTATGACGATTTCAGATAATAACAGTAATGTAGAAGTTTAACTGCAGGTACATAATTTAGGCAAGGTTTGACAAAGAAAAATACCTCGGCTATTGAAACGTACGGACATTTTACCAATTATTACTCAACCAAATACGTATTTAGGGTATGGAATTAAATATTAATTGCAATATGTACACAAACTTATCGTTGAAAATGTAATAATGATTCTATTCGCGTAGGATGTAACAATGCACGCCATTCACAACGAAAGTAAGGTAATACTAAATGCTGCAACTGAAAAATGATTACAAATGTACGTAATGTACTCAGGTTACCTTTTCGACTTAGAGTACCCAGTGCACTTTGGATATTACTACTACTGCTATTAGTGAACTCATGCATTGTTACGGATTACGACATAACGATTATGTACTAAGTAAGAAATTATCAACCCTGTTTAGAATGTGAAGTCGTTGAGATTTTGAACGAGTCTAATAAAATGTCACTTTAATGCTTGACAAAGTCCTTCGTTGTATGTCTTCTAGTTTTGATTATTACTCAGAAGACCATTCATAATTGATCATGGGAAAATAAATACAAAACTACATGAGAAAACAGATATCTTTCTGTTCTGTGCAGCGGATGATTCGAAGCTGGGAAGGTTTTCCAGATTCTAAGAGTACTTTAATTTCATGATTAATAAATACAATATATAAACTTTACAGTACTATCTCTATGCTATAATACATAAAGGGCCCTTTTCCTACTTAAGTTTTCGCCTTGGCCTTTTGCTGCAGTTCCAAATTCGTTGGATTATCAGGTTCCCACGGTCTTGGACCCCGTTTATTCTCCCACGTGTCTATGTCCATCTTTTGCAAACGTTTAAATTCTTTTTCTAAAACTAGTCTCTTCTGGAGTCTTCATCAACACTCCAAATTCCTTAGCTTCCTCTGGGGTTAACCGTTTCTGGCCTCTGTGTTCATACCTACAAAAACAAAAATTATACCGTAATTAATTACACCGGCAAGGCAAACCCAACTTCATTAGCAATACTAATATACAATATAAATGGCATATCTTATAACCAACAAATTTTTAACGACTTCCAACATTTGATTGGAGTTACCTTATTTTGGAAAACTGTGTCATTCCAAAAGATCCTCCAATGATTAAGACAAAGAAAGGAAGAGCAAAACTTCTGGAGACTTCATCAACACTCCAAATTCCTTAGCTTCCTCTGGGGTTAACCGTTTCTGGCCTCTGTGTTCATATCTACAAAAACAAAAATTATACCGTAATTAATTACACCGACAAGGCAAACCCAACTTCATTAGCAATACTAATATACAATATAAATGGCATATATTATAACCAACAAATTTTTACGACTTCCAATATTTGATTGGTGTTACCTTATTTTGGAAAACTGTGTCATTGCAAAAGATCCTCCAATGATTAAGACAAAGAAAGGAAGAGCAAAGTTGAAGAATCTACTTTTGGGAAACAGTCCAGAAAGTCCACCTGCCATGTCTACTTCGCGGCTTCAAAAGTACTAAAAATGTAAATGCACCTTTGTAGTTTAACCCCACCGATTCATTATCAGTTCACTAACTAATTTTTATTTGATTAGTTTTAAATGCACATGTCTTCCTGTGATGTTCTCGTCGTTGAATTATACTTTTGTTGATGTATTATTATTGTATTATACAGTACACATTACCATACATTCTCCCACCATTATTGAGTAGTAGTAACTCTCTATGACTTGGATGTATTCCATACTTGACGATGACGCACTAGCAGCCCACAATTGCGTGCCAGTAGTAAAAGCCAATTAGCCAAAGTTTAAATTAGATTAGAACATACATAGATTGTATTGACGGTGGAGTTTAGTTTAATCATGCTAAATACAAATATTAAAAATGATTATAATATAGCACTCTGGGAAATAACGTTCCTTTGTCTTACGCAAATGCCGACATGACATGTTTGTTGGTTGTTATAAACATACATACAGTTTAAAATAAATATTTAAAAATCAACGAGAAGACATGATATTTATTATGGCACCTGCAGTGACAGAAATCTGTGATTGTTTATTGTAAATGTAAATCACCCACTCCACCACATTGGAGTACATAATTTGATAAATGATAAAATTCTTTGAATAGTATAGCGGTATCGTATTTATTGAATTTAACGCTGTACATAGTACAAAATAAAAATTACTGATTTTAACTGGACCATCGATATCGATACTACTATTTGAACAGAAACTTGAAGATTGTATATCCAAATTACCTTAAAATCTTAACCGCATCTTCGAACTGACTAATAATGATATAATAAGAGAAGGCACTCTTGACATTACCGGTATCACAACGTAGAAACTTGCCTTAACGATAAGATCAAAAATGGTATATTATAACTGGTGAAACTATCCTTACATTATATTTTTTCAAAATACTTAATTATGTAGAATGACTTCAGTTAATTATTGATAAATCCGTATGAACAACTTATATACAAGTTACGAAGCAAGCATGCAGAATGCAGAACACACGTCAAAATATCTCGACTCTCGACTATTTTGTTGTATACTTAAAATAAAAGCTATTCAAAATTTATTTTGATCAGTCGTCATCCACCTCTTCGATAATACCAACTAAGCTGCTATCGGTCAATTCTGGTGGGGTATTTTGAATCGCTAAATGGTTTCCTTCTCGAAGGCGAAGAACACTAAACTTGATCTTAAAATTATTTCCGTCAAAGGGATCTTTCATTAACCCAAACATTTGCTCAAAAATTCCAACTGAAGATCCATCTTTATGGTGAACAGTTCCACATACCATTACTTGAGCTAAACCGTGAGGATTTAGGTAACCCCTTATTCCACCCCCCAAGGTATTAGGAGAAAAATATAACTGCTTCACAGCAACTAAATCCTTCATTTTGGCACAGCTGGCTTGTCCGTCTCCGATAACTTCGTCTAAAACAGCTTGCTCAGCCGCCAATATAAATTCCAATCTGAAATTGCACTCTCGCCAAAAATGCGACGCTGTGAAGTCCGTCAACGTGTTTAATCTTTCATAAAACCAACTTGAGAATTCTTTCCCCAACTGCTCGCCTTGTAGAGCTTCTCTCTGTCTCAAGGATACGGAAGTGTCGCATTCCATTGATTCTACTTGATTATTATTATTATTAGCTACCATTAGGGCATCCGCAGCGGATTGGCTTCCTGAATCAGCACTGCTATTTAATGCAGACGCACTAGATACACTTCCAAGATTTCCAGTACTAGAACTTGCTTCATTTCGAATTGAATCTTGGCTTGCCCGTTGAGACTGACTTTGGCTGGAGCCACTGTTCCTCTGAAATCATCAGCAAACAAACAAAAATTACAGTCATTCAATAACACAGGATTAATTTTGTTAATCTACTAACTACAATTCTTGATATTAAAATATTATGCATTTCTTAAATTACCTCATCATCAATTAGCGTCAAGTTTTCAGGCATGGCTACACCCCAGTGCTTCAGTACATCCATACTCAAACTATGTTTCGTAGCAGGCATTGTCATCTTAACCCCCCTTTCACTTAAATACGCTACCAAATAAGACTTCTTCATCCTCTGCTTATTCAACAGACTGAGGGTGTCACTATACATCAGTATAGTATTTATAGAATCTGTAACATCCAATCCACATTTATCCTTATCAAAATTTACACAAAACCCTTACACCAATCCATAAAGAACACTATAAAAGACTCACGAGTTCGAGCATCGATTGAGCGTCCATCCTTATCAAAACCGGGGGCAAAGGCTACCAGGCTACTAGTCGTGCTTCTCAAAAGAATTGCAATGTCCTCATTTGACAGTGTTTCCAGCAGTTCTCGCATTCCTCTATTTAATGCAGCTGCTGCCTCTTCACTCCTACCCACAGCTTGCGTCATCTTTGCCCCGACACACGTGGTGACCCCCTTTCCCACAGAGGTCAGGTCGCGCTACGTTGTAATGATCTCTTTTACTTCCGCTTTTCTAAAATCCCCTTCAACACGTCACCCTCACCCGTCAACTGATTCTATAAGTGAGAAACAAACAGAAACTATCAAACAATTACTTACGAAAAACTTTCGAATCCAAATTGTGTATGTCATCTTCAACTACAACTCCCGACCTACCTTCAACCTTACCTTTACTGTCACCATTCACTAATCAAGTCACAACTTCGGATGTCACGGGCAGCTCTACAGGTTGTATGTCATTGACAGTGACAGTTTTAAAATTTAATTTAATCCTCTAATCACTCCTGCTGATTAATAGTTTCCCAAGATTGTCCTCAGACAACTCCAACAATCCTGTCCTTAGTTTATTAAGTCACTCTTTCTTCAGAATTTACTTTCAGCCGGACACGTATAACAATAAAGAATTTCATTCACAATCGCAAATACGACTGACACAGAGCAGATGTAAAGCCAGAAAGTAAAAACAAGAGCAAGAGACACTTTCTTTTACCGCGTTCCTTTGTTATTTCTCCATGAAAGACAAATTACATGCTATGTTGTATTCCCTTCCCACATAAACAAAACAGACAGTAGCCGACCAGAACCAGAATAGCAGAGCGTTTTGTGGTCCGCAAAATTTGACAAATTTACTAATTGTAAAAATTGGGTTTTTAAGTAAAATTTCAAAGGAAGGGGTAAACAGGTTGTCTAAGGTTAAAATTTGAATATTAATTGTAGTGCAGTTTGGCTGTTGTTAAGTATAATTATCGTTAAAGTCAATCCCAACAAATAAATTTGACAGGATGCCGAGAGGAGACACTGATGCAGATGGGGCAAGTTCCAAAAAAGGTATGGATAACTTGAAGCCCTTACTACTGTCGTCGTCAGTTATGGTCGATGACCCAGACGGAAGACTACGGATGGTCTCCGACCCGGCTGACTTTTATAACCCGTGCGAGATTTGATAAGGTCCCTACCTTACCGAAAAATCTCGCACGGTTGCTTAAAGCTGACTACCATATAGTCAGCTTTAAGCAACCGTGCGAGATTTTCCAATTTCAGGATTTGGTTGGTTCATGCAAAAGTGAAGTTTTCAGTATATCAACTAACGC
>JAHZNG010000896.1:0-11389 GCA_027744375.1 Orchesellides sinensis
AAAAAATTTGCAAATAATAGTTTCATATTGTAAAATTGTCAGGCCATATCAAATCAGTAATTTTAATCTGCCTTAGTAGTCAAATTGAAATCATAGAATAGACACGCCGTAAGGCATTATCATACAAAATTCGTATCGGTCGTTTCTTGACATGTCGTACAGTTGGAATTAAATGTATGTTGTATGTCTAAATTCGTAACTGCTTATCGTATCTACAGGTGAAATATCTTACCTAAGTGTTCTGTTGCATAAATGATATATATTCGACAAAGGTGCTCATCACCTATTATTAGTGTAAAATGCAGGAAGCATCAAAATGAAATAAATGATTACTTTGATTTCTACGGTAAGTCCAACTTAGAGGCAGCTTATAATGAGATTAATCAGCCAGGATCGTTTTCTATTATAATCAATCATGATGGGGGATTGGAGTTCATTTGACATCTCATGACAGGTTGTATGACGTACATCCAAATAAGTAGCCAAAGTGTTGTATAACTTGCTTGTATAACTTGTATGGAAATATAAAAGCTATCTTCAATGCTATAACTAATGGCACTTGGCTACTGGACCCTGAGGACATTGGGCAATTGACCGTGCAGATTTTAATTAATTATAGTCTCCTGTTACCTATTAGCCAAAACAATAATGGCAGGCTTTAACAAAACACATTTCGTGCTTTCACTGCTGGTGATTGTCTTTGCAACCCAAGCTAGTTCGTATAGCCTAACCAGTAAGTGTCTTTCTTATTTTTAGTGTATCCTAAAGAGTGAGCCCTTTAAAATGTGTTTTATGTATTATCCTTTTTTAATTTGTGTATCAAATAGAAAATGGACTTTTTGCTGACGGCTCTTGTGAGGGCAGATGCAATGTTTCAGGAACAGTTCCTGGAACATGTCAATGTAACACAGCCTGTATCCGATATAATGATTGCTGTGAGTACAACCAAAATATTACAACTAAACATTTTTAAACTACGGGAATACAATTCGAAATGGATGTATACATTTTGAATGTAATCTTTTCAGGTGAGGATTACTACTCCCTATGTTTGGGCCAAGCTGAAGGATCTTGTGCTGGCCGATGTGATCAGTCAGGAACCATCCCCGGCACCTGTCAATGTAATAAGCCCTGTGTAGAGTTTGGTGACTGCTGTCCAGATTACGAGGACCTTTGTGGAGCTCCTACTGGTACGTAATAACAAATTAAAACCACAACTTAAAAAGGAACACTTATTAATAATACCGATATTTTACAGATGGCATTACTGACAAGGAACTTGAAGACCTAGCCGAGGAACTATTAGCTTTGGATGTGGAAAATAATGTAGGAGAATTCGTTACGGTTGATCTACAAGGAAAAACTTCTAGTGGGTCCAACCAAGACGTAGCTCCAAACCCGTAAGAACGTTTTGACATCTTTGACATTTAAAATAATTTAAATCCATATAAGTCTATTCGACCAGCATTTTTTCATGATTTGTTGTACTAATTCATAGACTTCTGAGTGTGCAAGCAGCTGCTCTTACCAGACCCACGATTCAAAAATTAATTGCCCTTCACGATAATTACGTGGCGGATGTTGATGCTGCCGAATCTTACTCACAGGAAGAACAAGTCGAAATGGAAGCATTTATCGATGCCATTTTTAACACACCAGTCATGCAAAGAGCACAGGAATTTATGGTTGCCAAAAATCTTCCAAATGGACGTGAAAAGTTTTATGAAATGTGGTTTGGACTCTACAAAAGAGGAAGTGGAGCCCTTGGCTCTTCCGGATTTGAACATGTTTTCCTTGGAGAGCATAAAAACGGAGTTTCAGGCTTCCACAATTGGGAATTTTTCGCTGCAGAAGAAGCTGCTGGTAGATTAAACTACAGAGGATATATGGATTTCATTGATCTTGGCTCGGTAGGTTTTAAATCTTGAACAAATTCTTTAAATATCCAAAAATATCCAAATTAACTTCTCATGTATTTTTACTCACTCCAGAAAGGATCCATAGTTGAACATAACTTTGTGTGGAGTGGACAAAACAAGCCGATATCATCTATGTTTGTTGGCACCAGCCCTGAACTTGAGCTGTCTCTTTATACAGTCTGTTTCCTCGCCCGACCAAGTGCTAAATGTCCTATTATGTTAGCGGGAAACCCAGTAAAAATTCAGACCTACACTATCGGTTCAAGTGGACAATACGTTGCTACTTCCTACCCTGATCTCTCTAACTGAGCAGGACTCAAGCGTTAAATTTAATGATATATGTATGAGATTATTACAGCTTTATCTCTGCTCATTTTTATAATAAAATCAATTGAATGAAGTGTAAGCTTATATATTCGTCGATGTGCAATAGTTAGACTGATTAGAGATTACCTTATGTGTGTCTCAATTTGTTTATACTTTTTACATTCGTTTTGTTCGGTAAAATTTGGATTACTTAAGTGCTGCTCTGTTTGAATGGGTACATACTTAATAAATTGAAGTTTTGGAGTAAAAATTGCGTTTTTGTTAAAAGGGATGTAGGTTTATGTGATTATGTCATTCGTATTGTCTCGACATAATGATGTTTTCCCAACACTTTTCAAAGAACCCATTTTTTTCACTTGCATATATATTGTGCTGTTGTATTACAAACTTACCTACATAAAAACGCCGCACCAATCATTTATAGATATAGGTAGGTATATACAATACAAAGTCATATAATATAATAACTAACTTCATAAGAATAATCCGCAGTAATCACTTGACTTGAAGCAAAACGAAATCTAGGGCAATTTGGAATTTTCTCTCAGTCAGTGTCCATCCAAAAGAAGATTTATCAAAGAAATTGTAGTGAGGGATATTGCACAATCAAACTTGAATGCAGTTGAATGAATCTGAAATGGCAAGGCAAACATAAACTCAAAGACTGCAAATACTGACGTGTACTTACTTCGTCTTATCACACATACAATTTATCTGAATACTATGCAAAATGTGGCAGTTTTCTAGTATGGACAGTTTTATTACAATAAGGATGAATAAATATATGCCACAAAGACAAGTAATATAGTTATCAAACAACTACGACCTGACAGCCGAAAAACGACTACTTACACACTTGGTTCGTTCTGCATTAGCTCTAGATAATAACAATAGCTAAAAATTCCCAGCACAAAAAAAAGTTTTGAATTCATGCTTACTTACTTGCCTTTCATACATTGTATTATATGACAGTGAAAAGAAAGGGTTTACACACATGGGAAATTTTTAGAATAAAGAACATGTATAAAATCATATAGGTTTGAATGGTAAAGCTTACTTAATTTGGCAAACAGTGTTGTCTCTTATAGCCAATAGCCAGGTTAATAGAAGATAATATGCCACAGCCACAAACAGTGAATTTAAAAACTGATGTCCGAGAAGACAGTTATATAAAGCCAAAACAGAATAGATTGACGGAGAAGATAATGATACTTAAGTGAATACCTTTAACTTCAATATAAGATGCTAACCTACGGTACTCTATATGAATGACGATAAAATTTTAAAGTATTATCTTATAAACAAAAATTTCCTTTATAATACTATATGAATGACGATAAAATTTTAAAGTATTATCTTATAAACTTGGACGCAGCATCATCTTGAAATATGTATGAAGTTTCAATTTTTCATTTTGTGCATTCTGCAAGCAACGTTGAGGTGTTTGTAGGTAGAATAGAGCTTCATAAGAGATTCAGCCTTCATATTAAATACTTTAAAGATGATGATAGCGATTATGATAATTATGTGTATGTGTTTATTGCAATAAATCTCGGAATACAGCTTGAAACCATATGTTAATTCCTCTTTACTTCCCATTTCATTCTCTTTCTGAGCCTCATCACCCAAATTATCGTCATCATATAGTATTATAAAGGAAATTTTTGCGGAAGCACTTGAGAAAAGTGCCTCGATTTTAAACTATCACATCATATAGATGTAATAGAAGCTCTACAAGTATATGTATATTATAATACATGCGCATATACTTTATTATGTATTTTCGTTTTAGATAAAAGAGACATTTTAAAAGATGCGCAAAAATGTAGGTTTAGGGTTATTAAACCATGAAACAGTTTATTCTTTAGTTATGCGTAAGTACACGCTTTTTCTTTTCATTGTAGTTAGTAGATCGTTTTACTTTTTAAGTATAAACTTACAATTAATAGTATGTTATGTATGTATATATCTTAAGGCTTTTAATTTCTTTCTGAATACTTAGCCAAGGAATAAATCATGCTGCACTTTACGGTTTGTTGTGTGTGTGGCATGATGGATGTGATGATGAAGTCGTGGCGTGTTATTAAATATTTGACATAGCGATACAATTTTTATTACGATGATGAGTATGATAGGCACGGCATAACACAACCGCACAGTAACAGTTTCAAAAAGTAAACTTCTTCAATGGATTACCCGCTGAGATGTGCAAGACACTCTGCATAAAAGATAAAAGTGACACTGCATTGCTTTATTGTTCGTGAATAAGTATGTTTTATGACTTCAGGTGAGATCGCCATCGTGAAAATGCAATAAGTGTACGTGCTTTACTCATCAGACGCGTAGATCAATTGTGACAATTCATAATGTCAATTGGAATAAGACAAGTCATAGATACAGGTGAGTTGAGAACACCTGACAAAAATGCGATCATCAGTCGTCAAGTTTTTTTGTCAAGTACCTAAACGAAAGTCAGGTCAATTTGTTATTAAATACATTTTGCAATAATATTTTTGATGATCATCAATGTGAATGATGATTTCACATCCTCTGACATATGCACAGCTCATTGGTTTTACCTTTCATGAGATCTGAATGTAATTAACTAAAAATTAGATCATCTAATTTTAGTTAAATTTCGAAAGAAACCTAAATCTTAAAAGTAGTAGATGAATTAATTGCAGTAAAATTCGTGCCTTAACAAAAATTATTGCTTCATCTAAAGAATTTGAGATTACTTCGGAAATGACGCGATAAGCATCGCGCCTTGTTAAGGTAGCCAATAGTCGCCACCACTATTGTTAGTTATTGTAGCAGTAGTAATGAGCCTGTCGCATTCTTCCTCATAAGTATGTATCACGATTTTTGGCTATCTGCTTTACAGGAAATAACACGTAGTTTATTTCATTATCTTGCTGTGCAGTCAAATCACGACCTATCTTTGTGAAACAATAATATGCCGTGCTTGAGTAATGACCGACGATGACATTTTTTGCTTTTTAAAGAAATTTGCTGGTATTATTCATGCTGTCATAACCATTAATATGATAAGTGGCTCCACAGATAGAAAACGCAAAATTTTTTAAAGAAAAGTGAAAAAAGTTTTGATTTTAAAATCAAAATGAATTCATTTAATTAATATTTATCGTATATTAAATTATCCAACGCAAATATTACAATTTCCTTTAAAAAATGAAAAATGCTTGTTACAATCTTATCTACACATAATCCATGTGATCTACTAATTGTCCTGATATGATTTGAACTCTGTCTTGTCTCATATAATTATACATCCTACAGATAAGTAACATTGATGTTAAAATAATTTTTAGACTTTACTTCTGATAACCGCTTATACTTTATAAATATAATACACAGAGGAATTAACTTAACTTTGATCGGTTCATATGACTAAAAATAAAAGTCAACCATTCAAAATTGCATATATTATATATTTGATTCTTCAGTGTTGCATATTTGTCTTAGGAATTCTTTACAGCATATTAGCTGACTTTATTATGCAATAATGTTTTTGAAATGCAGCTACAAATCAAAAATTGATCATTAAGGCATATTGAAGCAAAGTTTGTTCAGTCATGATCATAAGTTGATAAATTCAAAATGAAGTGGCGTCAATTAGCTTTCCCTTGTTATATCGAGATCAAGGACAACTGTTGATCACACTTACAAAAACTGAATAGCTAATCAAATCGACAAGTTTTAAGGGTTGATCACTAAAACCTCGTTATATTTCTAGTTATTTTAACTATGTCCAATCATTAAACTGCAAATTTTAGAATATTGCATGTTGGAATATTATAGAATTGGGGGTAATTTACATTATTTGTATTTCTGTATTATCAGTCAATTTGATTTCATCATCGCATCATCACTTTGCAAGATGGCTAAATAACTTAATTTATACAGGGGTTTAAATTTTCTTAATTTAGAAAGAGAATCTCGAGACTAAATATTCTCAAGTATACTGGGTACTTCAGGTAAATTTTGTAAGCAAAAGCAAATAAATGATTTTAAAACTAAAACTCATCAAACAAGATTATTCTAAATATGTATCAAACACGCAGTATATTACTAAGTTTACATTTTATACTCCGACAGGGTAGAGTTCTAAATAAATTAGAAGTTGATTTTCATTTTCAGTATGCTATTTTCAACAGTTTCGGGGTTGATTTTTGAACGATCATTTTAAATAAAATAATAATTGAAAAGTAACGATCTAGTATCAATGTAGGTGCTTGCTTTAAAAAATTAATGAAATGTTTTTAGAAGCCACAGTTCAAAAATATGCATACAATATCTTACACGGCATAGCACAAAGATTTTATGATCATCTTCGTCTCGTCTGCTTTCTGTAGTCTGCGTGTGTATATCAAATATTATGCTAAATCAGGATAGTTAAAAAGCAATCATGAAAACCGTTTATTACTCCCAAAGCCCCATTTAAGTTGTATAGGAAATCTTGCTTGAGGGTAGCTGAAGTTTGCAACAATGAGCATTATTATCAAAATCAAATAGCAATTCAGGCATGCATAATCTAATTTTCATAAAACTTAATTTAAATGTCTCCAAAAGTTGACAGTATGCAAAGTAATTTTAACTTATAAAATCCACCATATTATGATATTCTTTGAAAAGGTTGCTCAATCCTGTCCGGTGTCATACCAGTTTCATTCCTACACCAACCGCCAACCTAAATTGTTTGTAATCTCTCAAACTGAAACATTTTTTATGGATGGTTTTGTCTGTTTGACAACTAATTGTATTATAACTAATTCAGAACCAATTCAAGCATTGTGTTAATGTATTGTACATAATATGATACATTGAGCTAATCAATTTGGTTGGTTGGTTAGCAATACTAGTAAATTATGCCTTTGAGGAAATTATCCTCAAAGAATTATGCATGTTTATAACAATACGTATAAGATCTTTAGTTCCGTTTACTTTTCCTTCCGTAACAATAATGAAATTTAGACGAGTAAATTGTCATTGAATGCATGTTTTTGGAAGAACAGAGGATGCAAAATACCATAATGCATTCTCATTCTCTTAATCTCATGATCACCATCTTTCCGTATCATTATTACATGCAAAAAGACAGATAATTGCACAAAAATGAGCTGCATTTTGTCTGAATGCACCAAAAAAATTGCTACAAATGTTACAAGTGAAACTCAAAGTTTTTCTTGAACTAAATGAGAAAATATGCAAAAAAGGCTTCCCGCTTGTAAACCACAATATTTTCCTACAGTTTCGAAAAAGATAACGTCTGTCTGACTCATCATAATCACAAACGTCATAAAGCAAATGGTAGATCAGTAAAATGATGCTCCTCATTTGTCAAGAAAATACTGATGAGTTTTAATTTGACGCTTTTTGTTCTTCAGTGTTCACTTGAGGTGGTGTGGGACAAAACTACAGCGATTATACTGCATTCTAAAATAGTAGGTATATTCGAAATGGAGTATGTATATTGTTATGTAGTAAAAGGGTTTAAGTCAAGAAGCTCTTCAATTATGTATCACGTGCAAAATAGTAATAATAAGCTATAAAAACGGGACTCACTACACTAAATATAATGTAAAATAATATGCTATAAGAAGACTTAATATNATTCGAAATGGAGTATGTATATTGTTATGTAGTAAAAGGGTTTAAGTCAAGAAGCTCTTCAATTATGTATCACGTGCAAAATAGTAATAATAAGCTATAAAAACGGGACTCACTACACTAAATATAATGTAAAATAATATGCTATAAGAAGACTTAATATTATATCATTTTTAGAGAACTAAAAACTGGTAATTTTGTGGTACATTATATATTATTATTAATAGCTTTATTACATGAATAACGCTACAAAACCATATAGCAAAGTCTCTGGGTTGTTTACTGGTTTTGTGAGTGACTGACTGACGACTCATGATAAGATTTTTTTGTTTGATGACGCGAACAAGTATTACCTAATTGTCTCCTTAAGTCTCACAAAGTTTGACCCATCTCTTCGAAACTCGTGCTTAAAAAGGGAAATCGTCCGAGTTTGCAAGTCACAGTCTGAGACAGAGTCTCAACCAAGTAACAGCACAGGTAGCTGATTTTTGTGAACTTAAGCTGTGGGAGCGACAATAAAGGCTTGAGTGACGAAAAAGAAAACTTAATTTCATTCGGTTTATTTGTTGGTGACAACTCTAAAACCAGTGGAAATTCAGAGATTTTATGATGAAAGTGGCACTGGTAAACATTAAGCATCGTTAATTCATAAATTTACAACTTTTGTGCTGTAGTTGTTATACCAAGGATTATTGTGGGTTTGGTGTAATCACAAGTTTTTGAAATTTTTAATAGCTTTTAGCATCCTTCGGGATGTTGACAACGAGTGTGACGGCGCAGTATCAGTCATACGGTGTGCCCTCTGGAGGATATGGAGCACCAGCACCTCAAATCCATAAGCATGTATTTGTTCATGTAGCTCCAGAAGGTAAAAATTCTACCTTTAAAAATATTCAACTTTTAGCTCAATGTTAAAAATGTTCCTTGGTACTAGAGAGATTTATAAATTCCCTAAATTAATCCATTTCATAGAGCCCCCAGAGCCTAGGAAAGCTAGACCTTACGTCCCTCCGCCAGAACCTGAAAAGCATTATAAAATTATCTTCATAAAAGCACCAACTCCACCACCTCCAGAGCAGCAAGTGGTTGAATTGCCACCAGGTATTTAAATCCTCAGCTAACTTCCTTTGTTTATAATAAAAATATAATAAATGAAATATATATATTTTGGGTGTTTTGAAACTTTAGCTCCACAGGCAACAGGGGGGTTATGGACCTCCAAGTCAATATGGAGCACCGTCTGGTCCAGCTCCAGCTCCTCAACCCCTTGGTCAATATGGTGTACCACGGGGTGGAGGTGGTGGAGGCCTATATTGATAGAGAAGTTAAATAATTACATTGATTTCTGTCTTCTTCTACTGTTATCTCACTCCACCCCATCTCGCTTTAAGGCTCTCTTCGGGTAACTATCGTCTGTTCCAAGAAATTGAAAACGGAAACAACGCAAACGCTTTGCTACGTATGCTCACTTTGTATCTTATTATGGCAAAAACTACCTTATTTTCTTACTGTTATTTCTGTGTTTTAAGTGTGTGTATTATGGATTTCATTGATGTGATGAGAAACTTGAAATCAATTAAAAAACAATTCATGTTACTTAACGTATTCTATCCGATAAACCTTTTTTTAAACATACTAACCATTAACTACAATGCTAGCTAACACCATAATTATAGGCAACGGTAATAATTTGCTGCAAACAATTTGAAAAAACGACATTTTTGGAATTTTCATGTTTGGCTTAATCTTTAAAACGATGTCTGTAGTCTGTATTACAACCTGTATCTTCATCCTTCAAATTTTGGTAAGTAATTCTTCCGTATCTTTTTCATTTCCTAACTCTCAGAATTTCTCGCCACCGTAATACCCCTTGGAAAAAAATATATAAAAATTGTAATGTCTTAAGAAACACCTACCTAATTAATTTTAAAGAGAATTATTGAAGAACGATTTATGCATCCAAAATCAATATATGCATATCTTTACTTGTTATCTGAATCTGCAATATCTTCAAACAAGATATCAAGTTCTATTTCTCCGTAACACCAAACAATCACGTACATTGATTGTTAAATACAGAATATCACCAGGTGGTGAATAAAATAAACTTTTAGAGTACAAATGTATCTGGCAGAAGACAAGACAGTAAATCGTGAGCTATGAAGCCAACAGTCAAAGAAAAGAATAATACGAGTAATCCTGACCAAATCTGTCCAACAGAGTTACATCATATAACCTCACAGAAGGAGCAAAGATGTAATCGCAAATCATGCTTTCCTTTTCTACCTCATTTGATTTATTGGGTGTAAAATATGAAAGATTTATTTTAGCCTGTGTCAATCTTTTATAACATTTCACCCAAAACCAATAAATGTTGTTAGTCAACTTTTACAAATTCTCAAACTGCTTATATTCCGAAATTGAAGAAGAACACAAAAAAGAAGAAGATACCAATGCCGCAAAGGACAAACATTTTTATTTGTGTTGGCATTTTAGTGTACGTGCTCATCGTGCTTAATATGGTTGGCAATGTTTTTGGTGGACAGTCAAGGATGAAGATTGGCTTATTAAATACTAATTCTCTTATTCTCTATCCGAATCACGTATACTGAAACAAGGATAGATTGTTATGGCCTAATAATGTAATGAATATAAAAACATCGCATTCATCAATAATAAAAGCCTATCGTAAAGTAAGGATAATTAAACATTTTAAGAATATTTCCTAAACATAACATGAATGTATTTAACAAACAATGTTTTCCACAAATCTGTAAACGTTAAAGAAATATCCATCTTCATTCGTAGTATAAGAAATGTATGAATGAACCAAGGAGTAAAGAAAATGTCATATTATTTGACACACGTCTGCAGTTGCATTATGCAAACATATTCTTGTCCACCTTCAATTAAAACATGGAAGTCACGCATGTGCATTCATTGTTGTGATTACTATAATGAGTAATTTAAATTAAATTTCAATACATTATTATTGTCTGGCAGTACAACCACTGCATTGGTTGATGTAAACGAATGTTAGAAACATTGAGATGGAGAGTTAAATGTTATGCTGATGTGAGAATAAAACCAATATGCCAAAATAATTATTTGTAAGGAGGGGATAGTTTTTCATTTTAAAATTTAAAGTTTATTTTAATGACATGCATGCACTTTCAATTAAAAGGACTTGAGATAGATACACAGTAAAATAGAAGAATATAGTTTGGAAAGAACCTTAACTGTTGTGAAAGAGGGAGAAACAAAAGTAAATATTTTTTAGGAAACTGAAAAATTAAGTAGATTTGTAACATATTATAAAAAATGATGTTATAGAAAATTAGAATATAAGAATCAGAAAAAAAAGAACTCAGAGAATTTAAAATAGTTGGAAAAAGAATAGTAGTAAAGAGATGTCAACGGTTAAGGAGCAAAAAATAAATTAGGAAAGATTCTAAACGAAGGCAAAAAGACGAAAATAGAGCTTGAAAGAAAATAATATTACAATGCACCAA
>JAHZNG010000897.1:0-28773 GCA_027744375.1 Orchesellides sinensis
TCGACTACCAAGCTCGTCTTCAGTGAGATACAACCGACCCGGAAAGTTGGAAGCGGCAAAGTCCCAAGGACATAGACAGGCGCCCCCTATATATTATAGTGACAGGTTTGAAGTTTATATGCACTTTTAAAGAATTAAAATCAATTTTGATGCATGGAATTGATGGAAAACATTAATATTTTATAATTAGTTTCTGTGAAACACTGGAGACGCCACCAGCTACAATGTCAAGGAGGGACAGTTTGGGTCGTTGGTCGTTGCATGGAGAAAGTAATTCGAGGTTGGAACGAAAGCATAAAAATAGCATGGATAACCTTGTGATTGTTTCGCCACCTTTGTCAGTTATTAGCAACAACTGTCAAGACTATGAAAAGGTTGGTCGAACCAAACCCTCTACTTCACAACAGATGCATCAGCCTGAATTGGAATGGTAAAACTTAAAATTGAGTTGCCGATGAATTGATAAAATTAAGAATTAAATTAAAACTAAGAATTTGCATGTTAACTGTTAACATTAATCAGGGATGCCTTATCGGAAGTTTCGGGGTCTGACAAAAATTCTAAAGTTCGTAACCATCAAACCAGCTGCCAAAGTTCAGCTCCTAATAGTATGGTTAGCCAGTGCCAGTCCAAATTTACAACAAAATGTCAACAGGAGTCTTGCAAAGTTACTACTATTTCGAAGACGTAAGTTCTAACATCAAGTGTATATAATGAGTATATGATGATGTTACGCTAGAATGATACAATACAATAAATAAATTTATGGTATCTTTCAGATTTTGGGAAACGAGGGACGATGACAGATCTTTGTGTTCTATCAGCACCAGTGAAAGTGTTGAACATAACAAAGCTGGTGAGCAGAGCTTATCACAAAGTACTTCTGAAAAACCTACTAGACAGTATAGAACAACTAGTTTAGACGAAAAAGAGCCTGGGGAAATTACCTCTTCTGATAGTGATGAAAATAATTGACAAATAAGGCAAACGTATGACAATGCCTATGACAATCTGTACTAAAATGATAAAGGTACTTCTCAGCATTAAAGTTTAGGAAAATAAAAAACGACTAACGACGGTGAAATTTTTGATAAGGTACGCGAAATAGGTACCAGGTTTATATAGGTCGTAGGTACTATACATAACAAAACATGCTCAAAATGTATACTGAAAGGACTACGTAATACAATAGGGTAAGAGTATAAAGTACAAATTTGTTTTGCTACATGCAATGGTGATTAACTCATTTTCATATTTAACTGTTAATTGTAAGAATAATTTGTAACTTTAAATATTATTTATTCTAAAAAAATGGTGTTCACTTAGTCAGACAAAATAAATCTTCCTAAGTCTGTACTATTCAGCAATCTAAGTGCTTATTTCGTTACATACAATTTTATGTTGATGTTAAACTAGCGTGAGCGTGTCGGCATTTGGCATTAAGTACTGTCTATGCAAACAAACTCATAATTTTGGTTACGACAAACCGTTGAAGTTTTACTATATTTTATTATATTTTTAATACAGTAGAATGCATTCGGAATAAATACGTGAGCGTGTCGGCATTTGGCATTAAGTACTGATTATGCAAACAAACTCATAATTTTGGTTACGACAAACCGTTGAAGTTTTACTATATTTTATTATATTTTTAATACAGTAGAATGCATTCGGAATAAATGCCTTTAATGGAATAGTGGTATCAATTATAATGCTAAATTTGATTTTGGAATATCACTCACTCTTATCCTTTTCTCTAATATGAAGAAATACACATGAAAGCAGGCATACTCCAACCATCATCGAGAAGGCACTAGCGTAGTATGGGAAAGCTCCAGGGATGAATCTTTCATACTGAGTGTGCTGAAGAGGTCGAACTGAAACCTAAAACGTTCATACTTACGAATTATATTTGTCCATTTTCCATATTATACTTAAAAATATAATTTAGGGTACTTGAACCTTGATAGTCGTACCTGAGTAGCACTGTTGACAAAAGTGTAACCCTTTCTGTGGTAGTCAATTTTGAATTGGTACACACCGTACACGTCAGGAATTTTAAAACGCCCCTCATACAATCCCGATTTGCCTGGTACACGTTTCAGCAATGTGCGAACGAAGGGGTCAATTCTGACAAACTCTAATTGAACATCATCAGAAACATAGCCAGTCCATACACCATCTTTCAGTTCTTCGATTACTGCTCGGTACACAACTTCTTCAGTAATAGTGTATTCCGCAGGAGCACTGGTTTCGCCAACTTTGTGATGAGTAATGTTACTAAGACGCAAAACTCCATTCTCCTTGAAAACCCAGTCACTCAAGGCACGAACCAATGCCTCGTTTCCAGATTTTTCGTAAAGCTGGCCACCCTACAATTCAAAACAATGTGTTTAATGTTCAAATCCATACTTAAAGCATTTTATAGATATTATGTTACGACTTACTGGTCTCTGAGCTCCCAGTGTGAAGAATTTATCTGAAAAGAAATCCACAGACCCCGAAAAGACCACTCGGGCATTGTTTCGTGCCTGAAGAGCTGCAATCAATACAGTATTTCTTCCAACAGTGTGAGGATACTAAAAAAATTGATTAAATTAATCTTAGGAAAATATATGTGGCTATAAGTTATTTAAACAAATCAATAATTAGTTGCACTAACTTCAGTAATAGCTTTGGTAGGATCATAGGAATACGCTGTTGACGATGCAACAAGAACTTCTAAAACAAGTGGATTTTCAGGGTCAACTAGAAGGCTAGATCCTTCATACAACAGAGGAGCTTGTACTTCATTCCCAACAATTATGGTGGCATCAACAAGATTTTTTGGGTCAACGGTAATCAGTGTGTGCTGTTTACATTAATGTTACACTTATTATTTAGATTTAGATTAACAATAATTTGTCAGACATAACTTTAAACGCATACATACCTGTCCTTTGTCACTGTGAACGTCATAATTCAAGTGGTCAATAACATTTGATCCCGCATCATCTAGTTCAACGCCAAACTCAGCAGCAAGATCCCTAATGGCGTCACCCGCTGCTGGACTCCCAGCTGCCAATATGTTTCCTCCAGCATCCACAAACTCAGCAATAGCCTCCGGACTCAAGTCACCTCCAAGTTCATCTGTGCCAGGTGCAAACAAAATCAAGTTCTGGTAAAGCCAAACTCCATACTTCTTCAGGCTCAAAGCAGGGTCATCTGACATCTTGAAGCTAAGTTGATATCCATTTTCTGCCAAGAAGACACCATACACAATTAGCTCCTCGCTCATACAACAACATAATAATACTTTTTTTTACTATGAACCGATAAGCAATCAACTAAAACTACCTTGGAGCCTTCTAAAGAACGTCGAGTGAGTCTCTTTAATCGCAAGATTGTCTACGAGTACCAATGTGTTCTTATTAGGTTGTGGCGTCTGACTTGTTACAGAATCAAAGTGGATTACACATAACGCTGCTAGCATCATCATCAGCCCCATTTTAGGCCAGCTTCTTTGGCTTCCTTTCCCACTCATTTTCTTAGATTTTTCAAAATAACAAATCCTGGAATAATAATTAAACAAACAAGCTTCATTAATTATCAAAATGCCTAATAATTAAAAACAAATATAAAAGTAAAATCACCAGCCAAGCTATTTTTAACATGAACTATAAATGATAAATATAAACAACATACTATCTCAAATAATACTCATACAAAGGTTCTTACAATGCCAAATTAGTAAATATTTAGATAATTAAATTTACACAAACAAGCTATTTTTAACATAAACTATAAATGATAAATATAAACAACATACTATCTCAAATAATACTCATACAAAGGTTCTTACAATGCCAAATTAGTAAATATTTAGATAATTAAATTTACACAAACCAAAGTCAGTTAGTTAATCAGGTAAAAAACTAACATACGTCAAAATTCTGTCGTGAAGTCCAAAAGCGGATGATGACCGGCGTGGAAAGTAAATATCAAGCTATGTATAGCTTTAGCCTATACCTAAAGCATACGGACGGTCCAACAAGAAACTCAGACTGAGGTCTGAGGTGTTTTGATGGGATGAGTTGAAAGAAATGGGATGTACTGTACTCCTATGCAATACAATAGCGGAGTATGGATGATGGAATGGAAGGATCAATAATATTCAATAGTTTGAAAAGAACAACTATGCATAAGTTGTGAGAAGCTTTTGCTAATAAGCTCTGCTGGAGAAATATAGTTGAATCGTGCGCGTTTCAGGTAGGTTGACTTCCCTTACTGACGTGTCAGTTAGACAACTCTAGTGAGAATCTCAACACTTTTTATGTGGTATTTGTGATGAGTTTGTTGTGTAGTACATATATCATATGTACAATGGGAATTAGCAGATACCACAAGCATTTGAATTTTGTCTGGAAAAATAAAGCATGTGTGTAGTGTCTATGAACAAAATACACGCGTGTAAGTTTCCGTGTAGTTTTTACAAAATTGCTAGAGAGGCATCCTATTTTAGAAAAGATATTTACAATTCGACTTTCTTACGATCAGATTCTCGGATATGTATGGAAGATGGAACAAAGCTCTTTTTTGGCATTTGGAACTTGGACCTGTGTATGCAATTTAGAAGTTTTACGCATATTATATGAATTAGTCGTATATGAATTAAGGATTAGCTTAATACACATAATATACTAACAGAGGTGGATATTTAAGTAGTAAATTTGCTAGGATCTAGGATGTAACAAAAGTTTTATTTGTATAACGTTCTCATAAAATATCAAGTATTCAAATGATAAATAAAATTGCAATGCAAACTATAACGATTTGAAGATCATGATAAAAACAAGGAAAGTGATTTACGCTTTTTCTTCCTTTTCTCTATTATATTTTTCCAACTCTTTCAAAAAGATAGCTTTCGGCTTCATTACGTTTGGTCGATCCCCTCGGCATTTTGGACAGTACCACTTGCCTTTTGGTTTGGTTGTCAGACTGACACAGGAAAAATGGAACCATTCAATTGGGCAAAGATCATTATCACACCCTATCATTTCTCCGTATGAAACCTGAAACAATTTTAATTATTTATAGGTTACTATCTGAAAATCAAAATGATTGCTTTATACTAAAGCCAATTCCCAGTAATTTCTTACTTGATCACAGAGACAGTACGTCGGCTCGTCTGGGTCAATAGCATATTGTTGAGGAGAATTGTCGTCTTTACTATTACTATTGCTACTACTCTGTTTGGCTTTCCTCTTCTTTGTTTTCTTTTCTTGTGCTTGGCTCTTCTGACTTTGTTTCTTGGTGGAGGAGGACGAGGTGTAACCTGACCCACCGTTTCCACCACCTTTATCACTACCTGAACTATTTTGATCAGCAGTAGCGGCCGCTGAAGCATTCGAGCCTCTTGTGGTACTCCCTCCCCTTTCACTACTTCTTCCATTTGTCTTCTGCTCTTCACTGACTACTGGGGTAGGACCTTCAGTTGAAGCGGTTACAGATGTGGTTGTTGAACTGGAAGCTTGTGTAGTGGCCTGATTCTGAGAATCTCTATCTCTTTCCCTATCTCTGGATCTACTTGACGTCACTACACGCTCCTCTGGCTCTCGCGAGTTATTGGCGACAGTTTCAGGGTACGAAGTCGCCTTCAGAGAAGAGGGGCCAAGGATTGACGGTCTGTAGATTTCATGACGTACTCTACGAGCACGTTTAACATTCCTTTCTGTGGGTGGTGGAGGTGGATCTTTAAATGTCGTTTCTTGAGTATCCTGCTCTTTACAAAACTCGGCTACAAATAAACAAAAAATTTCCTTTGTCAATTATACTATACATATGGGTCGTACAAGCTATCAAGAATAGTTCAAATTAATGCTACATACCCAGATTTTTTCTGTCAACATCAAGTTGCCTCGTTTTATTTTCTATATGGTCTTGTATGCTCTGCATTACTTGAAGACTATCATCTCCCGTGTCTTGCGATGTAATTAATACCTGCTGAAGCCGAAATACTGCTTTCTTTTTATCTGCACTTAACTGATCTGGAGTCAGTTCTTCCCGGTCGTCATCACCTAAAAGAATCGCCATTGCAGTTTCTAATTCTCTAATATACGCTGAAAAGTGAAAAAACTCATATTACTCAACATTTCATACAATTTATCTATATCTTTCTAACTCCCCTCTATTACAAGTCAGACTTACTCATATAATTAGATCCCATCTCAAACATCCTTGTTGTCTGTCTTATCAAGTCATCCCCCATGTTATCATTGCAGTCAATAAAGTCCTCGACGTACGTAGCAGAATACAGAGCTTCCAAAGCTTGTTGATTAAGTATTGCAGGGTTAGTTACCGGAGGGTCGTTTCCTCCTACAACAAATTTTATTCCATTTCTCATTAAATTTCCTCCTCCCTCACAAATTTCACCAGAATCATTCCAATACCTACAAAAGCCCTCTTCTTACCTTTATTTCCTCCACCTCCTGTACTCTTCTTCGTCACCCCATGCTTTGACGCTTTCGAAGGTGTTGTCGACGCCGAGTCTTGTTTGGAGCCGCTTCCCACAGGTGCCCCATCATTCTTATCGGATTTCTGAGTGATCCCAACAGATCCTCCTTTCTTGGACGAAGCTGACATAATATCTACCGCTAAATTCACTATATTTTCTACACTAAACCCTAAAACTAACCCACTACCCCCTCAAAAATCCTGAATATCATCGTCAAATCTATTTATGTTATAAAAACGTCACCAAACCAAAACCTCTCTTATTCTCCTTTATATCACCACAAAAAAATGGCTCTCTCCTCTCCTCAGCTTCTCACTTCCTTTCTCCAAACCAATATGCACCACCTTAAACAACACTTTTTTAGTTCGTTCTTCGTCTCAAATCACTCAAAAGTACAGCTGACAGCCAACCTCTCTTTAAATTCACCAGGCTGGACCAACTATAAACCATTTTCAGAAAGAAATTTGTTTTCTAATTTGGATAAGGAAGATTGTAAGGAACTTTTATGATAACCTCTTTTTTACTCAGTTCCTTTACAAAAACAAACTAAACAGGCATCCAAAAATCCAGCTCAAAAATATCCCTTTTAGATTTTTACTTCAGCCAGCAATGTTTGCATTTTGCATCTGCTGCTCCTGCATCCCCTTCTCACAGCTTGGAATGAAAGCGTATTTGTGTAAGATGTTGCTTACCTTAGGTATACACATGCATGTATGTATGTATTTGCATTTGGTATCTGCAAAAATGCATGTATCAACATACTCCTCCATACCTCCCCACGTTAACTTCTTGTATCTATCCTTCATATAATAATGGCCTAAGCTTTGTTATAAAACATGTATGTATACATGCTTCATGCTACGCTACGCTTTTAACGTGTGTCTCCCTCCATTACTTTATATCCATTCTGTTGTATAAAATAGCATTTTCATACAAACAGATATCTTCCTTTTATGTATCTACCTACATAAGAGATTGTATGCAATAAAAAACTGGTAATACAGGACGGAATACAAATGGTATTCATTTGTATAACACACTCTTTATATGAAAAGCGGATAGATGCCTTACTACGTATTCTGTCCCACGTCGGATACAAAAAAAAATTCAACAAGCATGTTCATTTGGTTCCTAGTTTATATTTATGTATATCAAAATCTTCCTATTAACTTGTGTATAAAAATGTTGTAGTGTTATAAAAGCACTTCTCTCTGGATCTGGATACGTATAAGAAAGGATTTTATCATATTCTTTCACACTTCACACAAGGAATCAGATAGGTATATAAAATGTGTAGACTATATTATTGATGGGTTTTTGTTTTGAGGGCATCTTTCCCATGTTATACGTATTACACTAGTTAAATAGCATAGGAAGTTTATATGTATTAAAAAACAGCGAGAGTATTGATTGTTGTTTATCTGATCACACATTAAAAATTAAATTTTTGCGACGACTGTGGTGGTAGTGGTGTGGTTATTTTTTGTGTTGTGTTAATTGCTGTGGGACTTTAGACTTGTGTTTTAAATTTGCTGAGTAGTTTGTGCTGGAGAAATAAGATTGAAAGACGAACGACGTTTTATAGAAGGGCATCGGGTACTTTGGTTTGGTGTGAGAGCAAAAAAATTGAGACAAAGGGTCCAGAGTTTTGAAGAAGATACAAAGGGTTTCCCCGCTTGAGGTGCAGATGTTTAGAAGGTCTTCAAAACGGCTGCATTTATTTGAAGGTAAGGGATTCTAAATAGACGATTTTGTTGTAAACTTTGAATATTGGGTATGGAGTGGATTGAGAAGAGTTTTTAGTGTTTTGCTGGTAAATGGTGGTTCAGAGTTGATAAGATAAGATGTAAGGACAAATGTCAAGATAAGGGAAGCTAGGATAATTAATTAGCGTTGCGATTTGTAATAATGATGCGCAGTAAGGTATAAAGGTAGATGTGAATTGTAAGTCATAAGTGAACGAAGTTAATATTGTTTTTGCAGGTCGAGTAAACGTGTTAATGGTTTAAATGCAGCAATGCCTTCTCACGGGCACGATTGTTTTGGTTGGTCAGCGTATTCATACTTCCTAACGTTGTATGTGCTGTCGCTTCATATTCTGGACACAAATACTAGATCATCCCCACACTGGAGGTTAGTAGAAGAAAATGGACGCAACACAATTGTTCCAGATCCAACTCCAACTATGTCCATTTCGGGTAAGATGTTGAAATATTGGAGTTTGATTTGTGATGTGGAATCATGGCGCTTGTCTGAATGGTTTTAATTATGTGTTTTATCAGGTAAATTTGGGCACCCCTCGGAATCAGCATCTGGTGGCAGTACACGTAGTTTAACTTACGGACAAGGACGCTTATCCCATGTGTCCAGTGATACACAAAATGAATCCCTGCCATACTCAAGGCTTGAAAGGCCGTCGTCTCTGTGGATCTCAAATAGTGAAGAGGAAGTTGAGCTTGTTCTTCAAATCCTCGCCACTACAGTGATTAATTCCGGCTCGTGGATAAAAAATGGACAGGAAACGTACTGTAGAGGGTGTACGCTTGGGGGAGGAGCAAGTAACCCGTCGTTGCTGATGTCATCGGATTATGAAAACGTTTCTGGTGGTGGTATAGCAGTAAGTGTTGATGATGACAGTCCGGAAGTACTTGACTGTGGTCGACCGGCCAACTTTACTTACTACGATCAGTTGATCGGTGTAGCTAACAGGCATAACCATCCACATATACCAGAACCTCAAGTGGCCATGGTGTTTAGGAAGAAGGGTAGTAAAAAGGATACCATTGATCTGGCTACACTGGAGAGAAAACTAAGAAAAGCGAAGAAAGAAGTATGTAAAAGCTTGATTTGAATTCCTGAACTTGTCTCACTAATTTTTTGCATATGTCATGCAAAGAAAAGTTAACAAAAACATTGACGTACTCTACTTTTAGAAACCAAGCTCCGTTCAACTTTACAACCAGATAGGGAATTTCTGGAGGATCAAGGGCCATACTCTACGGGCAATCGAGTGCTTTCGAAGAGCGTTGGCAGTGGCACCAAATAATCCTGAGGTAGAGATAGCTAACTTTACATTTACCGGAGAGTTCCGCATAATAGTAAATAATTTTTTCTAATGAATATTTATGGCTTGTGGTTGATTACAGGTGTTACACAATTTGGCTCGTTTATTACTGACACTTCAGTATCTGGATGATGCACTGTTTTTAGCAAGACGCTCCTTGGAGCTTCAAGCTCCGGATAGAAATGCTTGGCAGCAGCATTTTACTTTGGGAGAGATACTCAAAGCATACGGCCATCAACAGGAAGCTGTTCTGCATTTCAAGGTAAGTGTGTCTACGAGGCTTGATAAATGACTAATAAATAGGTTGAAAATGCTACAATCAATATCAATCAATGCTTGTATATTCATACCTAGGTATGCATTGAATTTCATGGGTTTTTATTCCTTTCATTTAGCACACTTTGGAACTGCGGCCAGATCATGCTGCAGCACAGCAAGCGCTGCGGGAGCTTGAAAACTTACTTGCTGGAACTGGACTGCATATTTGCACATTACTCATCATTGTGTTTCTGGTACTCGGTGTTTTACTGATGATGTTAAGTAATTTGGATGAAAACGAAGCACCAGATTTGACACGTCCACCCCCGCGTCACTTTAGTCGTGCATTAGCAATGCGTTCCCTCAAGTTAGGAATTTCTCCTAGGGCCCTGCGTGCCAAGAGACTACCATGAATCTCAGTCATGAAGCCTGGCATTTACGGCTGAACAGAATTGTTTTATGCCACACATACATTATGTGTTTAATATATAAATTTTAATTATAGAAGCAGTTCAACTACGAAAACTTAAACTGCATTTTACGGCGAATACTATATATAATATTATCATGAATAATAACTAGATTCATGAAACAATGTATAGACCTTTTTCGTAGAAGTTACTCTTGAGTTAATGAAGGTGACAAACTTAGTCATCGTATTGTATCTGTCATATTTATTACCGGTTCCAAAATCTAAGTGTTTCAATGTATGTAATTGAGTGTGAGTAACGATAAGTCTAGTCATATGTCAAATGATTGTTTCATACTGTTCTTAATTGTACAACTTTATGTGACCTGCAAAATTGTTTTGCAGTGACACAAGACACTTCGACCCTCTGATGAGCCATAACATATTTAAACTGTATGTGTTGATGAAACTTCTTATAACTCATTATCGTACTAAACTGGTCAAAGCAGACTGAAAAAAAAGAAAATAAAATTCTGTGACTTCTCTTACATCTATTTTACTTTTGATTTTATTCCGTATTACTGTTATAATTTTCACTCATAATCACATAATTGATTGTGTTTTACGATAGCTGAATATTTATATTTTCCACTACATATTGCTTGGATTGATCTATGTAAGTTTCTACAATTTTAGGCTGATACCATACAACATCGTATATTATTACGTGGAATGTCTCCAACAGGTGTGCGAGGTGCTATTTTATTTTCGTAACGGTTTTAGATTTTAGATCCAAATGCTTCAAGCACCGTCCAACTGTACAAGGTTTCGTTTCAAATTCTTTTACAATTATCAAAAAACGAACAAACAAAACAGCTACAGATACATACAGCCAACAACAACGGTAAATGATGTGATGAAAAAAAAACTCAGTCCACAATTTGCAAAAAATAACTTAAGTACATACAGGCATTGTAGGTATGTATGTAATTATGTACGTATATTATGAGAAAAACAAAAACTTATCCGATGTAATAGCTGGAAACTGGAAACAGAACAAAAGCTATGTACCAGATTTCGCTAACACTATATTGACATAATCTGGTCCATACATATTATTACGTGAAATGTTGTATGATGGAAAGAAGAAGATAAATAACATTCAACACTCGTCAAGAAGAATGAATGAAATTAGAATTGAACCCAGCCAGAATTACTAGAACTGGGATTGGGAGGCGCAGCATCAGGCTTAGGAGCATGAGTAGGTGAACTTGTAGGGGTTGGTTCACGAGAAACTGATAGACCACCTGGAGGTGGAGGCAATTTACTACCACCTGGCGGTGGAGGGAGTATTCCTCCAGACGTACTTTTAGGTTTCGTACGTCCTGATCCATCCGACCCATCCTTTTTCTAGAAGTCAAAAATATTATATACAACAATTATTAATATGAATGGTGAACTACAACTATCTCACATAATATATTCTTAAAAGCAATTAAATCATTTAATACATACCGTGATCTTCATGTTAATTTTGATAGTTTCTCCCTCTTTAAAACCCAAGTCTAAGGCTGGCTTAGGCTTTTCCTGTTCTTGAGCAATCTCCTGCTCTTTTTTAACTCGCTTAAAGTGATCTTGCAAAGTGACTTGCAAGTCAAAAGCTTGACTCCTGTCTGCAAATCCACACCCGATGAAAGCATTCCTCCCTGTTGGATAACAAACCAGTACAAAAATTAATTTACCTAAACCCTGGTCGTATAGCTACCAACACTTAATCTACATTTCCAAACTTACCATTGTCATCTTGAATGCGGAGAACAAAGTATCTCGATGAATCCGAAACAGTCTCCACAGCTGCACCAGGATATTCATCAATAGGAGCCTGGGCGAACAACTGCCCCGACATTTTATCTTCTAACTTAACCACACATCGATTGCCCTTTGATACCAGCCGTAACCGCCCCGTCCAATCTGGGTTTTCTAAATTCCAGTCATTTGCTCTACACATAAAAGATCAATTACATTTAATTTTAAAAATTAAATTACGCAATGAAAACTTTCTTCAAATAATCAATTTAAACCTATATTATCATTTTTACCTGTAATTTCTGTTGGTTGTCCGAGGGGGTATTTTATACACGAATACTTCCGGTTGAACCAAAATAATACTTTCATATTCCTCCATGATGATTTCCTCCTCCAATTTAGATTTATTTAGCGGTTGACAGCTGAAAACAAACAAATTTATTGTTATATCTCTATAAATTATTTTAATTTAAACTAATTCACGTTTCTCACGTCTGTCTATCCATCTAACAACTAAAACAAAGTACATTCAATAATTTTTTTTGTAAACAGAAACAGAACAAAAATTCTTGGAAACCTTACATGCTTCTAAGTGCTTTTTACTTTCTCTTTAACACCTTCAACCTTTAAAATACCATACCACCTTACAGAAGAGTTACATACACAATACAAACGTGTATTCAAAAAATATATATAGGAGTATGTTTTCTGAGTGAGCAAATGCACATAATAAATTTTTAGACAACTTTTGACTTTCTTTGTAGTAAAATATGTTTAAGTTAAATATATACCTTAGTATGTATGGTAGTTTGTGTATCTTACGTACATCACGCAACAACGAACGGGATCTTGTTTCTGTTGTGATTCTGAGCTGCTGATTGCTGAGTCAGAATTTGTGAATCGGTCAAGTTTACAAAATTGTATTGTGCTTTGTCAGTCAGATATCTGCTAAAACAGTATACCACACATATTATGTACAATACAGATACAGATACCAAAGTTTCTTACTACAAAGCCAAATGTTACCAATAGGGAAGCTGGGAAGCAGCAATATAACATGAGAGGGGCGATGGCATCTTATTCTAATGGTTAAGCTAGGGGCATCTTGAGACAAGCGCGGATTTTGAATGGTTTTCAAACAGAGATGCCGTGTTTAAAAAATTTAGTCAGACAGATACAAACAAACAGAACAGAGTAGAAAAAGCTCGTTTTTCGAAGATTTTAAAAGTTTGTAGTGGAAAGTTAGTTAGTTTTGTTGGTGGATAAATATTTGTGGTTGTTCAGGTGTGTCTTGTTAGGGTAAATAGTTGTTTTTGTACTTTTTTAAGGACGCCTGTCAGGATTGAGAATGGCGTCAGGTCAAAACGTCATCCAGGAGAGAAATCAAGGTAAGATGTCGGTGTAAAAAAAAGATTTGGGTTTAAATTCTGTGGTTGGTCTTAATTAATTTTCATGTCTCTTTGTTATTTTGTAGATGCGACGATTTATGTGGGTGGGCTGGATGAGAAGGTGTCGGAAAGTTTGCTGTGGGAATTGTTTGTTCAGGCTGGACCTGTGGGTAAGTGGTTGTTAAAGGGGATATTTGATTTAAATATATTTGGATTATTAGACTTGAATTAATAATGTTTTGTTGGTGTTCTGTAGTAAACGTACATATGCCACGAGATCGAGTATCTTTAAATCATCAGGGATATGGGTTTGTCGAGTTTATCAGTGAGGAAGATGCGGATTATGCTATTCGAATTATGAATATGATAAAGGTAAGGCATTCCAATCGGGTGAATAAATTTTATGTGCAGGATAAGTTTGTAGAGGTGAGAAGTAACATTTGAATCTATTTTTCATGTAGCTGTATGGTAAGCCAATTAGGGTGAACAAAGCGTCTGCCCACACCAAAAATTTGGATGTAGGAGCTAACGTTTTTATTGGAAATTTGGACCCAGAAGTGGACGAGAAACTTTTGTATGATACATTTTCAGCGTTTGGTGTTATTCTTCAAACTCCTAAGGTTTGCTATTTGAAAGTTAGAAAAAATATTAAAATTTAGGATGGACTGTAATTTGCATGAATTTTTATTATAAAATATTTAGATAATGAGGGATCCAGAAAGTGGAAACTCCAAAGGATTCGCCTTTATCAACTATGCAAGCTTTGAAGCTTCTGACGCAGCAATAGACGCAATGAATGGACAATACCTTTGTAATAGACCTATATCGGTATCATACGCTTTTAAAAAGGATTCTAAGGGAGAACGCCACGGTTCAGCAGCAGAAAGGTGTGTAGTTTCGGATCGTTTGTTAGTTATTTGTCTAGGACTAAAAAATTAACATAATTTTTTTTGCGGTTAAATCGATTTGTTTCTTATTAATTATTACATCTTTCTTGTTCTAAAACAGATTGCTTGCAGCTCAAAATCCTCTTACTCAGACAGATCGCCCAAACCAGTTGTTTGCAGGTACTTTTTTGGGGCAAACCATGCAGTACAAATAATTTAAGTTTAGATGCTCAAAAGTTTAGATAAATTTTGTATTACATTTTACATTAGAGTTACTTTATGTTTTCACAGATGCTCCACCTATCTCAGCACCACATCCTCCGATTCCACCCCCTCCTCCTCCACCTCAGCCAGCTACGGTTATGAGCAATATGCCACCAAACATGGGGTTACCTCCTGGTTCGTTTAATTTTAAATAGACATGAATAATTTGAGACTAGAAATGTAGAAATTTTACTAATATTTTAATGTTTTTAAACATTCTAGGTATGCCTCCACCACCTCCATTTCCAGTCCAATTCCCACCAATGCCACCAGGTTGGGGAATGCCAGGCGGTATGCCACCTCCGCCTCCTGCTGGATTTGGTTTCGGCTTTCCACCTCCACCGCGGCCACCTCCACCGCCGACATCGTATTAAAAAGGAAAACCTTGAGGGAATTTTCAACCATGTAACGTATCGGTTACGTACGATGAAAGAAATTGCACGTTCACATTATGGTTACTTTTGGACTTTCTTTGAATATTTATTAAATGCATATAGTTTAAATAGCGGCCATCAAACCATATATCTATTGTATGAAGAATTACAATAATTTTCATAAGAAATCTAAATGTGGCAATGTTGTGAAAGGTACATTTTTTTAAATGACTGACGAAAAATCATATTTTGGTTGCGATTTTCTTATAGTAAATAGTTGATTGCGTGAGTACATTGGTATTTCTAAATCATCAGTTTACACGACTCTTCCTTAATGTCGTATTTCCTTACAATTACGATTCTTTCATTTGATATATAAATAATGTTCAACTAAATAT
Source organism: Orchesellides sinensis (assembly GCA_027744375.1). Classification (NCBI taxonomy): domain Eukaryota; kingdom Metazoa; phylum Arthropoda; class Collembola; order Entomobryomorpha; family Orchesellidae; genus Orchesellides; species Orchesellides sinensis. The sequence continues at coordinate 15,342 of JAHZNG010000897.1, forward strand.
ATATAGCTAAAAGTATTACAGCTGAATTTCTTATTACAATAAATATTCTTACATTAAAATTGTGATGCTTGTTTTAATTTAGAATTAAAGCTATTGAGAATGCTTCATTATCATATGTCTTTTAAAAGTGACCGTATATTTATCTTTATAATAACATCGTTTTATCTGGTACAAGTTCTTAACACATGTTAAAATTTATCTGGTTCCTTGATATCTAAATACAGTTTAAGGAATTTAATCAATGATCTGTTTCCTATTTATATGCACACCCATTCTGATGCATACTTGAAAATGTTGTGGAGGTGATGTTAACTGTATGTCATTCCGTCTTCTTAAATCTAAGTTCACAGATAGGTTTATTTTGAAAAATTAATGGCTGTCCAGTGGGTAGAGAGTTTGTAAAGGGTTATATAACCTACGATTCCAGGTTTGTAAACTTTGATAGTAACCGAAGCTGAAGTCATTTATGGTCGTCCAATTATAGAAAAGGAACTGTAAATTAATGCCGTTTCATTTGAATAGATTTTGTATGCCAGATATTCTACAATCCCAATGATGGAGTTAGTAAACGACTTTGCAGGCTCTTGTATTTCATCATATATTTTATGCAACTTAAACGTTATTGTTTTGATCTAAATGATTCCAGTCCTCTCCATTACAAGAAAACCAAAGTTTTCTAAGCCTCGTATATGCGTGTTTAAGCTGTAATATCAAACCCAGACAAACTTTAAGATATATTTTAGTTTTAGCTTTTAAATTCCTCCAGCCTAAAAATAGTTTCAATTTAAAATACATGTACGTGGTCTGTAAAACTACGTAATGGAAATATCTATGTTTTCAGTAGCTACGAGTTCATAAATTTATGCATTCGAACTTAGCCCTGGAAGCACAGCTACATTAGCCATCCAAAACCTTTCACTTTTGTCAGTAGCAGTTTACCTATATCAAAATCTTTGAATCGATCATATACATAATTGATTTTTTAATGAAATACTTTCTTCTATGATATGATGTCATCAAACTGTTTAGAAACTTATCTATCATACACTGGGTATATATACGCAGAAAGGTTGGCCAAATCTGAAAAGTCTGCCATTATAAACTTAAGCTCCACTCCACTAATTAAGCCTATATCTTTGCATTGGCTTACAACCCTTCTTGCAACCATTTCTCTGTCATTCTTGTTTTAAACTTACGGTCATTTTGTGTATGGCATTTGTGCAAATATGGTTAAAGAAAATGAAAAGAGGTAATTTGACAACGAAAGAAACGCATTTCATGGCAATTCATAATATTTAAACATACGCATTTAAATCACAGTCGTTTACAAGTTTAAAAACTGTAAGTACACTAGATCAAAATTTATCTTGGGTTTTATCGTTTTCGTGTACCAAGTTCTTAATAATGTGTTTATATGTAAAAATGCACTTGAAACGCTTACTTTTTAAAACTCATCTAAACTTAACTGATTTTCTTTGGTCACGAGCTTCGTTTCAAATCAAGCATAACTTGATAGAAATATTTCATATTGTACATTTCCATCCTTCATGGTGCTATAAGTGAATTAAAAAATTAAAAGCTATTTTCGCAACTGACCATCTATCTTCCTACCGACTAAGAAGAGACTGCTACTAACTAGGCATGTGTGATGTATCTGTTTGATAAATTAATTTTTTAAGTATGCACGAAAGTAAATGAATAACTGGATAAATATGGCTTTGGAAATTATTACATGCATTTGTATGTTTCTTTCCACTTTCAAATTAGTTAATTCAGTCCAATACGTTTTAAGAAACATTGCCTATTTACTTCCGCATAACTAAATGAAAGAAAGTTCAAAATATTACCTTAAGACAAACTCTATTTTACTTTCTCTCGTTTAATGATAACGTTCATTGAACCATTTGAAATATAAATTGGCCATATGTTATAACAAAAATTAGACAATCTTAAATGTAAACTTGATTTTAACCCCAAAGAGACAACGATAACTTATACCGAATTTATTTTTCCTATAAATTCATGTTACAGTAAGGCATACTATTAAGATGAGTCAAGCTTCCAATCAGTTTTTGCTACAGTAAATTAAGAAAGCGGTTAAATAATCTGAATATGGTTAGTTCAGGTTTTGTCTTTGCGATATAAATAAGATATCGCACTACAATTTGTCTTGCCTGGCAAAATAAATTCTCAGTTGCCTTTAGAAGAGTAAATTTTGTTGGTGAAAGTAAAAAACAAGGTGAATTGCTTTGAAATTGAAGTAATCATTCACATTCTCATATATTTCACTAAATAATCAATTATTAGAAACGAGGTAGAGCCAGCTTTTATGCATTTCTGGATATCATGTACAGTAAGTAGGTGTAAGATTATGGTTGCTGCGTATTACATTAATTATATGCTGTTACCCTGAAAGCTGGACGTCGAAAAAACAGTCTTACCTGACCTTGCTCTAAATGTTTTAAAATAGGGTAGGATTTAATATTGTGCTTATAAATATATACATACGTATGGTACAGTATTTTACTTTTTGGGATGATAAATCTTGATCCATTTTTCGCATGAAACGTATGGCGTGGGACAAGTAGGTATAAAAAACGCCGTTATACGCATACACTCATTACATCTAATAATTGGTGCTATTAATAGAACGGTGTTCATAATTCAATCACAATCGTAACGTAAGGTGATGCAAGCAAACAGTAGCTAATTGGATTTTGCTACGTAATTTATAATTAATTATTACAAGTAGTCAAACCATGCTTCAGGACTATTTGTTCATTGTTATATATTTTGATAGTTATATAAAATTTAGTTGCACTATATATCCGAAAAATCTGCAAATTTGCTACTTCAAGGTGATATACATACCTATTACATAATTTAGGTTGTCGTTGTCGGTTTGTTGAGATTAACTTTTACTTTCACTATACCTCATATATTTACTATCAAAGTCATCCATTGCGTAATTTTGTTGATTTGTTTCCATTTTTTGTTATTTAATGAGGATTCGGAATTAGATTTCTAGAAATTGATTAAATAGTCTTCATAAAAAATTCTTAAAGTATATGAATTTATGAAAAATTACGATAAAATGTATGATATTCCGTTGCACTTCCTAAATATGTTTTTTTCACCGAGTTGCAGATAATATAAAAGAAACCAAAATATATGACAAATATTATATTAAATTGTAACTACTTGACTAATCAGATCGCATAAGAGTCATTTTCTATTGCAAATATCGTAAGACGGTCAATGATCCACAAAAAACTAGCCTATGAAAGCAAATGGAACGTGAAGTCTTGACTGTAGACACATATATTAATTAATAAGATGGTACTTTGAGATTTTGAGGTAAATAAAACCGGCAAACGAAAGGTTTGAAAACGATTTGTTGAGTACTACACGTCTGACGACCTGGAATTACTTTTTGACAATTTCGTCTCCTTTCCTCCGCTTTGAAAGTAGTCATCCTAAAATGAGAGAGTCAGAGGGATGATGCTCATCAAATCTCTCCAAATCCATAAAAAATCAAATTCGACTCCAAAAGTTATACCTGAGCTAGCTCATCTAGTGACTCTAGCCTGGCAATAGGAGCGTCAACTGGCATATCCCAAGAGTCATGTTCACTGCCCTTGGAATCCTCCCTGCTTTGGTCAGTCCACCCCTATCGTTATAAAGAGAGTTTGAATGATAAAAGTTGATTCAAAATAAAAACGGTTTTAAGTACGTACCCGACTAAGCTCCGAAGGTTGAGAGGTGGATCTAGTAGGAAGGTTTAAACTATTGAAATGGGCGGACTGGGTTGGTTCTTCAGAGGCTTCTTGGATGTGGACAGATTCAACGGCAATGGGTGCTGCAGGTGACGCTGGAGCAGCCGATGGAGTTCTCGCTTTGGGAACTTGTGCCGTACTGCTCCCCTCTTTGTCCTCGTGGTGCACACTAAATGATCTTTTCATTTGAGGACGACCAGAAACAGTTTCCTGACCTGCTTCTTCGGCTGGAGGTACTGGAGCTGCTGATGTGACATTTTTATTTTGTGCCTTGTGTGCCTAATATGGCAGAAATTCATTCAAATAGGAACGTGAATTCATTCATTCAAAGGTTTTTAAATGAAAAAGACCTGGGTGTTCATTAAAATGTGATTACAATACTTACGCTGTTTGGGACCTGCAACTGCCTTAGCATATTCATTATCGTTTGCATCTGCGATCCCATAACTTCCATTTGCCTACAAGAATAAAAATAGCATGATTAAATTTTAAATACTATACAAAAGAAAGCTACAGAATTTCTTTGAGAAATCAAAATGTGAAAGCATATTAGTTTTATGAAAAGTATGTGTTTCTAACCTTGTGAGCTGCTCTATTCGAGGGTCTTGAGCATCAGAGTCTGAATCTTCAGGATAGGAATGTGGAATTGAGCGTCTACTTACTCTTCTACTTGTTGGATCTATGTCTGCGTTTGGAATATCTGTGACCGTACAAAATAACATACATTTGTTTCTAACTTAATTTGAAAGGATTCAATTGTGCTTAAAGAAAGATCCAATTTGTTACACCGATTTTAAAATAACTTATTTTGCATACCACCCATCTCTGCTGTTAGTTCAATGGCATTACTAATCAGGCTCTTCATTGTGATGTGACCCTCTTTATTAATATCTTCATCAGAGCTGCGCATAAAAAGATACAACAAAATTGACATTGATATAAGATATACTGCATTTTGCATAAGCAGTAATTTTGCTGCTGGTTTTTAAATCTCTTCAAATTTATTATTTAAATATTATTCAAACCTTCTATCGGTTGAGTCGCTCCGTTTGTGACGCTTTCTCCTGCGTACTTTTGGTGGCTTGAATGCTTTTTCCCTAGGATCAGAATCACGTTCAATTGAACCTGAGCGAGATACTCCAAAAGGAAACTTCTGACGACCTAGCCTTGGATCTACGCCTGATAGTTCCTCCTTGGGTAAACACAGAAAACATTTTTCAGTATCATAAACCATGTTCTACACTACTACTTTCTCCAATCTTCAGACGAATTCAAGGGGCCATATGAGACTTTGTTACTTACATCTCTCAAGTTGAATGTAATTTCTAAGTTGGTCGAGAAGGCATCGGCAAACTCAGGATACATGTCGAGCACGTCAAGCAAATCATCACGAAGGATTTTATGGAGATCACAGTACGTTAAGGCACGGACGTTACACGAAGACTTACCAATAGTTGGGTGAACGCATGGATTCTCGCCAAATATGTCGTCCTTACCTGCAGGACGTTGAAAAAAGGACTTGTTAAACCAATGATCCTTTATAGCATGTATAGCATGCTATGTATATATTATTTTGTGTGCCCATGAACATTATGCAAAAGATATGCATTCGCATTTCTTCGAATTCGATAGAAAACAATACCTATTAATATTCAAATTGGCATTATTATACGTAGTTCGATGGTGAAAGTAAACTTTCTTGAACTTACTAAGTATTGCCATTACAATGTCTTCCTTGAGGATTTCAATAGAACCTCTTGAAATGAAGTAGAGTGCCGTTAACACATCCCCTCTATGAACGAGCGTGTCTCCTGGAGGTGCATGTGTTGTCTTGAATTTCATCGACAAAGCTCTGCAGTCACATAAAAAGTCATTAAATGACTCACAATAAAAGCCCATCTCTCTTTCTCAAGGCAATAATTGGCACATGTAGCCATAATATTCAGAGATTGAATCAATATGTACTGCTATGAATTTTTACCGAAGACATCCTTGTGAAGCACCATTGAATGCTGTGCAAGCGTTGAGCAAATTGCGATTTAAATGAAGGCAAATATCAGCTTGGAGGCATTCAGGAAACCCCTTGAGGACACTATTCATGTCAATACCATTTGTATAAGTCCACGCATGCTGCAACAAAGAAAGGAAAGAGTTTCCAATAGTGTGTAGTTTTACAAGGTAAAAAGTAAAAACTATTGTTGGCATTCAGTCAATTTGCTGCTTGTACCACGTTTACGTATACCTCAACCCTTTCATTCTATATCTATAGTCTCTGGTCAAGTTGTATACTTGTGTTTGCATACCTTCCGTATCCAGATACAAAAGAAATCACCATTAATATTTTGGCTAGGTTGGTATGCTAAAGACACAGGTATGTATAGGCAAGTTTGTAGGGGTTGATGGGTACATATGTCGGTATACGTGATCATGATATAACAACAAGCTAACTGCAGTCAGAAAAAAATCTGCAGTGCGTGTGGTTCTACCAACCTGGAAGTACTCTTCAAGTCTCTGGCGCAGAGGGTTAGGGATTTGATGAAACCGAATAAATTCTTTAACACGTAGCATTTGCGTATGGTACCTTGCAGTACCGGAATACAAGCGCTGAATGATGGCCGAAACGTTTCCAAAAATACTGGCATACATCAAAGCTGGAAAAGTAAGATGACTAAATATGATACACTATACAATATTAAAACTATTTAGAGTTTCTGAAATATGGTTAACCAGACGAGTAAAAAAATGTTGAGACAGCGAAAATAAGAGATGATATACATAGTCTATAATGAAATGATCACTTACAGCCAACTAGCATAACACAAATAGTAAATATTTTCTCTGCATCTGTATTAGGTGCTACGTTGCCGAATCCAACGGAAGTGAGGCTGCTAAATGTAAAATATAAGGCTGTCACGTATCGCGACTAGAAGTAGAAAAGATCAAACAAGAAAAACATTATAAAAATGCATGTACGGATGATTTAAGTAGTCAAATCAGTTATGTTGTCTACGCACATAAAATTGTTTTGTAAAGGCGTTATATATACATATACAGTATTATACAAGTGCATTACTGAGGATCGTTAACTATGAATAAAGTAATAAAATGTATGACTGAACGGAACAAGTTTATCTAATCTACCTTAAGTGTTGGACCACCAGGACCGGAACTTTTATTAGGGCTAGGATCATAAAATTGCAATGTATCATTCGCAAGATGATCGAGCCATCCCACCCGGATTGTTGAAAATGTTCTCTCGGCATTCCCGATGGCGTACCTTTTTTCATGAAAATGCAAACGAGAAAATTGATCATGAATATCATAATTCAAGTTGTAAATAAAAACCTCTCTTGAGAGAGGATACATTGATGTACCCTAACGCAATAAACCATGACTGCTTTCCCTTTAACTCTTTTACTTCAATACGTCAGTCAAGGGAATCACATAAGCAGGCGGGTCTTGTATACATATAAACTTGTTAATACGACTTTTAAAAGTGAAAGTTCAAGTTATGAATCGAACCATGTCTTCTAGTCAAAGAATGCGATTATAATAAAGCTGGATAGGCATACCAAATGCAGGCCAGCCAGTGTGCTATCAGGGTGAAAGTTGCCATCAAAAGTAACAGTACAGCTGCTCCATATTCCGAATAACGATCTATTTTTCGAGCAACCCTTACAAGTCGAAGCAACCTCGCAGTCTTCAGAAGTCCTATTAACGTTGTGGTCTATATAATCCAGACAAAATAACTGTTATCAATTTTCCTTCCCAAGCAGTAAAAAAGTTATTCTAAGTAAATCATTCACAAACAATACAAACATAATCCCAAACTATATTATAGAACCAAGCCAGCAAGTATAAAAGAATTTGATAGGGCAAATTGTGGAAATTGGGTTATCTGTGTGTTTTAAACACAAAGATTGGAACAGTGTCTATTTTTTCAGTTTTTCATGATATTTTTACGTTACCTCATCAGTATTGGTTCCGAAGAGGTATAGCAGTAAATCGAAGGGGATGGCTGCTACAAGGTCAATTATGAACCAACCCCGGAAGTAATGCACAGCAATACGGCCCGGATTTGAAACTACTTCATCGTTGGCATTTACATATGTGGTTCGGAAATTGATTAGGATATCCACGATGAACATAACATCCACTGGAATAAAATGGACAAAAACCAGAGAAATTATTAAGGGATAAATAACATTTACTTTCACCATAATAATGAAATGGCAGCGGCTGCTACCTTAAGTGACAGATTAAGTTATGGCCTCAGTTTTATTTTTGGCTAGACCCGTGACAAATCGATAACTATTTCTATATTTATCTGTGTGAGAAAATAAGTATAGAAAAATCCCGTTTTGCTTATCTTACCAAAAATACATAAAAATGGATTTGGGTTAAGAAAGGTTGAACAAAATATATCTGATTTGAACAATATCTGCTCAAAATAGCATACTTTAGAGGATCGGTATGGATAAATATTACAAACTTTAGTATTAGTAAAGTATTAAGGCGTTGTTAGCTGCTAGTTTTTACTGGCAATCAATCTATCTGCATAGACATGGTGGCACAAAAAATCATGGATTCCATAGTTTACCTCTTTTCTTCTATGCGTGAGCTATCGTTATAAAAATATGCCAAACGCGGAGAGTAAATCGCTCGACGTTAGTTGGAGAATTAATAGTTTCATTAGTCATTAGTATGCTCGCTCAGCAGTCGATAGCTGGTTTGTGAAGGCCGATGAAAAAATAGAGTAAGCTGGCTGGGATATTTGCATACAAAATAAATTGTGCAAAGAGTCAATTTTTTATTTCCGTTGTAACGGTATTTTTATCGCATTAAGGAGCTGAATTATCTTTTATGGAACAAGTATAATTTGTCATCATGATTCAAACACCCGGTTCGAATTTCCATACGTACTACATTAATAAATAAAATCAGCATAAGTCATGGTTGTTTACGTTTGTGAACATGAATATTGACCACAAGGAATGCATACGTGTGTATGATGACAGTCGACATTTGTTTGGTAATTATACAGCAAATAAATGATGGATTAATGCAAATTTCTTGTTTGCTAATGATAAGGTATTAACTAAACAGCATGTTACAGGCACTGAAGAGCAGATTTGTACATGCATTAACTCTAATTTGAATACAACATCCATTTTGTAAATCATGTACTCTTAATATATACATGTCATGTATATATTTGTTATAGGAATGTTAACTCCATTCATGGTATAAGTAACAAGGTCGAGCTCACTGTGTCTCGTGTTTTCACAAGTTTCTCAGTTCCTACCCTTTATTTGTCGAATATTCAACTTCCACCTGTCTATATAATTGATGTTTCAAATTACATTGTTATGTTAATGATGTACCTATGTAAACTTGTTGGTCCAATTTGTGTTTTAATGTAGTAATTTCAGCACGATCATTATACGTATAGTATTTGACGTACAGATCAAGTATGATTTTAAAAAACCTTTATCATTAGTTATTCTGGACTATAAAATATCCAGCATTTTTGTGCAAACAGCTCTGTTTCATTTGAGTGGTATGGCATATAAATATGTGGAAAAACAACGTAGATGAAGCATAAAACGACTCAATACTAGGTCTACCAATTACCTACTTGCTTTATACAACACCAAACATTTTCACTTCATGCTTTTTGGAAGTTGGAAAATAACATGTAAATTGTAAATCTACTTTAACCAGCTGGAGAAAGTAATACTGCGTTTAGCAAGTACAGAATACAATGATACTGAATATAGTAATGTGCTTTTGTACCGAGTGTTGTAGGCTGCGACTTGGAGACATATTAACAGTAACATTTTTCCCCAAAGTACTGGCTCTTTTGATGAGCCTCTTTGCAAGGAAATGGTCACTTCCGAAGCTTCCACAATCACTGCTCACATCGCTTCACAATGCAAGATTCACCAATACCAATTCACCCAACCGGTGGAACAAGATGAAATTGAAAATATAAATAAGAAATACGTTTTGTAACACAAACATCATACAATTTATAACTTTTTAATTATATCATGGAACTACTATATAAACGATGATTGATCAGTGACGACAAATCAGATTTTTAATGAATCATATGTTGTGAAATCAATGACAACTTTTTAAAATCTATACCTGGAACGTCTATGCTGAATAAAAGCCAAAGTAGGTGCTACCCTTGGTTCGTAAACACTCCCATCTACATTGGTCGGCTCAGGCTGTCTAACTTTGCAATGAGCGAAAGGAGTGATACTGTTATCATAGTCACGTAAAGGATTTAAAATAGGTAATTCGTACATTTGACTCTTAATGGAAGCTACAGTAGATGAAGTATTGTCGACAGAGGGAAAAGGATTAATAACTGAGACCGGGGCAGCAGGCCCCATACTTTCACCAGTCTTATGCGGATAGTGTCTATTTGAATACTGATGGTGCTGACTCTGGCGCCTGCTATAATGCTGCTGGTGATAATGGCTATGAGAATGACTACGATCTTTATGATGCCGATGGTTATACTTTTTTCTCTGGTATCTTGGTTGACTCCTCTCTGGTGAAATGGTATAAGGTGACGGGTTTTCCACAACTCCTGGCGTACCCGGAGTACCCGGACTTGTAGCCAAGGCAGTAGAAGGCGTTGATGGTGTGATAGGTTCTAGGTTTGAAGGCCTTTTTTGGTATCTATATTGGTGCTGATTTTGCTTATGATGATGATGTTGATGGAAATGATGAGTACGGTTGACTGAAGTTATAGGCAAGGAGTAGCGAAGTCGATGATGATGTGACGACTCAAAGCTGGTCCTACGACTGCGAGTCGATCCAATTTCTCCTTCATCATCCTCATCATCAGTTTTCAGGTGCAACGTTGGGATCTCAAGTTGTGAGGAGCATCTCCTCCCAAGGAACATTGCTGCAGAGTTGAACATTTTTGTTTAGGCAACAAAGAATATCTCTTTCCAAATTTCCTTCCAACTTTCACCATAAAACAAAGTTGCATAATAGGATAGAACGAATAAAATACTGGGTGTGTTAGGTACGGATGTACTTTTAATTCAATCGTGTGTGTAATTCATATTATGTACTTATATCTCGTGTATATTATTTTATATAGTTGCAAAAACACACAAGGGTTAGTATATAGTTGGAGTAGTATAAGTAGTACATTACATTGGTAGCAGTATACGTCTTGCGATATTATACAGGTTCATTAAAATGTTACAATACAAAACCGTGTATGTACACACATCATGCCGTTCCCATTTCCCGTTGCAAGCGCAATACTGTTGTTTTTGATCCGCTCTTTAATACTGACTGATTCTGAACAAACGTTGGAAAAAAACTTTCAAGCTAAATTAAATCATACATAACATATATTATTATTATGATTATGACGATGCGATGTGTGTATAAGTTGCTTTGTTAGATACTATAATATGAGGAAGAGCACTCAGCTCAGCTAGTTACAACAAGGAGTACAAAGACAGAACCGTGTTAGCAAATTACCGAAATACATATTACATTGCATTACGTAACATTGCATTGTGTTATGATTCCATTTTCTTCTTTCTTGCTTTCTCTTACTTTTACCACAAACATGATGTTCATATAAAACCATTGTACAGTTGTAGTTTTCTCTCTATCTCAAATGTGGGGTAGAGGTAGGCGGGAACGAGCCCACGGAAGAACAGAGAAGTGTACGGAGATTAAGCAAAGTGGCTAAACGGGCTCGTTTCTCCCGTTCTCATACAGAATCTATTAATAATGTAATTTTTCATCTGACTGCTGGCCTATTGGAGCTTTTCACTTTTCCGCTCTGAGTACTCTGCTTAACAACAACCTTCACAATAAAGCCAGTGTGTATTCGCTATTTTTTGCTTTCAACCCATACGAGATAACACGGATTTTACTATGATCAAGACAATTGAGATGAGATGATACTCATCCATTCAGAACAACAAAACCGGAGGGGATAGCGTATGGGCAGTTTTTTCTAAATACTGATTTTGAGATAGGATTCAATGAAATGAACTGCGCACATGGTAGATCATTAAAATCCCCTGTCAAATTTCTTGGTTTCCTAAATTCATTTACGAAAAAGCAGGTCAAAAGGCAACTCAGCAGTTCTTTGATTCTCATAAAAACAAGTAGGAAATGTAAACGCGAAGAAAGCAAGAAACGAAGTATCAAGTATCCCTACGTTATTCAATACTTTGCATCTGTTCAGCAGACTTACAACAGCACAATATGTACTTTATTTTACTGTACGCAGGCAAATTTCCTGTGTAAACACGAAACTACTAATTTTCAATGCTTAGGCTGCAAGGTTGTTTTCAATTTTTTTCACGAATTTATAAGTAATACTACTTTCATGTGTCTTCATGTCAAAAGAAAGAAGGTTCAAGAATAAAAGACCATCTATTTACTAGAAATGTTTATCTACATCTCAAATGTCCTAATTCGTGTCTTAAAAAGCCGATTTCCATGTTTTTACGAAGTATTTGTTATATTATTATTTACGGAACCATACCGTATTATCCTCGAGTACATCTTTAACAAAGGCAAATGTACCTGAAGCACATTGAATTTTGTTTTGTTGATGTCTACATAAGTCTGTTTTCAGTTATGACTTTCAAATCTAAGGGGAAATCAAGCGAAACTGCTCATACGAGCATATCGTCAAATAGATACTGTTTAAACTTTATATTTTTACTGTTATTTTAAAAAATTTCAGTACTGCACTCACAAATTTACATACACGCAATCGTGATTTTATCCATTCTGTTTCTTAACGTTTATGTATACATATTATCTTTGATCACATAAGGGCCTTTACATCATTGCGTACCTAGATTCAAAATTTACTTTATTCTGTATTAGCCAAATCAAAATGTATTTTGTTGGGATTGAATGAGAGACATGTGGTACAACCTTCATTTTTTGCTTTCTTCGCCGTTTTTCTACCTGATTCTGACATGATCATGTGTACAAACGTAAATCATTAAAAATGCAAACGGAAGAAGCATTTCGTCTTATAATAGTAGCGGATATTCTCCCATGGAGTTAAAACTTTCACCAACATTCTCCATTGTTGTTGTAATGCATTCAGAAAATTTTGAAGAAGTTGGTAACAAAATGTAGCTCCTTAGTTCTGTTTAACATACTTTTCAATGCATTTGGAGTAGCATGTATCTGTGGCACGAAGTAGTTAGCGACACCACGAAGCTCTGTATTGCATCTAAAACTACCCTACTTTCTCCAGATCTAGAATTCACATAATCTGTACTGGGTAGAAGAAACAAATAGGCAGTAGCAATGTGTGGTGGTGAAAGTAGGCAGTCGTAGAATGATGCTCTTCTTTGTAATGTACTTTCTTGAATGATTCTGTGTAGCTGGTAGCATTTTGTTCATGTTGTTTTTAATGATATTTTCTTCGTAAGTGTAAAACTTTCTTTCATCACTTCCACTCTACTCCGCCTTCTTCTCCCCTCCGTTAGATAACCGGCTTGCAGAAAACGTTTCCTGTTGGGCATAGGTTTTTTCGTTATCCTGTAATAATGGTGTGCTCAATTTGAAACTGCTGAGTTGATGATGATACGGATTCTACTGATGCTAAGGATGAGTCGACTGTTGGGTGAAACTAA
>JAHZNG010000898.1:0-13191 GCA_027744375.1 Orchesellides sinensis
TCCTGGGAAACCTGCATATAACCCGTGTAATGGCCTTAATGTCAGCACGCTATTAGTCTCCCTTACTTTATTTATTTTCCAAAGAGATTTCTATGAAATTACACCCTTTCCATTTCCCAATCGAGAGCCATCGCCATCATCATCATCACAGGTATTATTGACAAACTACTATGAACAACTACTACCTAAGAGTCAGTCAGTCCCATAATATACAAACACAACTAAAGTTACACAAAGCATATAATATAAAAAGTTGCTCTGTTGTTTGCTTACATGTGTGAACACAATAATAGTCGTGTGTGTGTGTGTGTGGATCCCCCATAACCTTAAAAGTTTGTTTTTACGTTGATGACATGACTGTTATAATACGGCTCACGCAATGTTATCAATAATACTCTGTTTTTTAGAAAAGTGAAGGAGAGGAGCTTGTTACCCCATTCATAATTCAGATAGTGCATTCTACTTTCTTGTTCTTTTTTATGCCCACTCGATCCCAATAGAAAAAATAAGGTTAATCTACTTTGTTAGGAGATGGGCTCCACCCTTGTTAAGGAAAAGTTAGGTTTGATACGTTTTCTGACCAAGGATCATCAGGGTGGTCATATAAGAAGAAGACGAGTAAGAGTGAAAGTAATAGAATTTGGATCATACATGTGTGTGTGTAATCCTATTAATAACCAATCACGTAAAAAAGTCAAAGACATATAAACACGCAGTGTGAGAGCAAGCTAGGGAATCTGAGAAGGAAAAGAAATCAACTATCTTGGTGTTTATCATGTTTTTTATACATTGGGATTTTAATAACAATAGGGATGCTAAATGGATGAACATAGGATAAAAATGTTTATAGTAATTAAACAATTATTTAAAACATATACATCATTATTTTTGTGCAACGCAATATGCACACATGGTACAACTGCAACAACCCTTGTCATGCGTTTATTTATTTACAATCCCAATAAAATAAATTATATGCTGGGTTAGCATGGAGAACATGCCATTTTCTTGGAAGGAAAGACTCGTAAATCAAGTTTTGTTAACAAGCAAGAAAGCAACATAAGTTCCGGAACAGACTGCATGATGCAATGCAATTCCACTGCACCCAACTGCATTTCCCAAAAGCTCACGTCGATGAACAAGCTATTTATTTTTTTGGCTGAGCTGGCTAGATCACCAGATGAGCTGAAGAAAATTGGGGGTGAAATTAAAACCTACTGACTGAACACACCATGTGAAAGGAGGAGAAAGACTAGATACATTGGCAATGTAGAAAGGCATATCGAAACTAAGGCTTTTTTGAATAAGGCCGGATGGAATAAACTTTTTTTGCAGACTTTATCCTCGTTTATTCCCAACAACACAAAACTCCCAACATTCCTGTGGAATTTCCTATTGTCTATTGTAACTTTGGCTGTGGAGTATTTACAAGAGAGAAAAAAGTGTAGTTTAACTTGTCTCCCTTCGTTCTTCGTGCACCGTTGACTTATTCTTTTGCTTAGAGTATCTTTATTAGTGAAAGAGAGAGAGGAAGGAGTAGGCAGGTCTCAAAGTTAAAACAAGTCGTCTTCCCAAGAAAAAGTCTGAATGCCCAAGTATAAAAGCGGAAGGAATGGGAAAAGCGTACAAAATTTTTTTATATACCTATACACATCCCATCACATCCCATTGTTGCCGACTTTGTTTTTAGTTTGACTGTTTCCCATGTAGGAAAAGAAAGAGGGAAAGGGAGGTTATGTAGTTATGTATGGATGGATGATAGGACAGAAGAGGAGAAAAGAGCTATTTTCTGGAATGCGTCCCCAAAGTGTAGTAAATTTAGCTCAAGTATAAAAAAAAGGAGAAGAAAAAGCGGTAAGTCCTCTTCCAGAATAAGTAATACACGCGGCAATGTAGCCCTTGTCGTCGAGAAAATGCTCCACTCTCTGCTTTTTATACTTACGTAATAACAATAGCATGGCGAGTATTATACATGTATGAAAAGAATACGAGGAAGCGCAAGGACACCCATTAAATGTACATTGTTATTTTTTGTGCATGGACAGAGGATGAAAACTAGACATAAGATATACAAATTATTTTGTGTCTTTGTCCTCTTTTTTTTATTCCTGTTATTCACGTGATGAAACAAAAAATAAATACAAGAAAGTTTTTAGCAAAGTCATATTACCCTTGTTTCTATCTTAATGCAATGGAAATAACATTAGAATCCTTGTACACATAATTTAAACAAAAGGGTTGATATCACATGTTATGTTGTTTTGTCGTTGATGGACCATACATAAAAATGGTGTCAGCCAGCCAAAAACTTGCCCGACTTCCGTTTTCCCCTCTTTTTCTTGTACTTTTTATGAATAGACGGCAAATAAGATATAAAAATGGTCGTTCTTCACTAGAAACACTTTCTCACTGTATATCTAACATACACTCACCATTATTCTCATCATCATGATAACATTGTGTGCATACTTTGTGTCTGTTTTTATAACTGAACACGATGAACCTGGTGGAGAAAGCAAGAAAAAGTTTTTTTCCATCTCTCTCGCCTCCTTTTAAGCATTTTCCCATTTTGTAAACTACTCCCTATTCTACAATTTGCCAAAAAAGAAAGTATGATAAAATTACAATTTAAAAAGTATGAACAGATATAATGGAAAGGATAACAATGATAACATACTAATTTGTCATTTCATTGTCATCTACTTTCTCTACCAATTGTTATCACTCGTGTACAATTACAATCTCCTTGTGTCCTTCCCCCCAAAACTTTTTGAAATTGGAAAAAAACTCTTGTTTAGTAGGAGAACGTAGAGTAACTGCTTCTGCCACACTATATAACTTAAAATAACTTGTAGCAATGTAAACTTTTTGTGTATGAGTCAGTTTTTTTTCATAAAAATACACAAAATATATGTGTTGGATGACATGTGCCTTAGTAGTTAAGGCAGCACACGTAGTCCTGCAAGGAAACGTGGTGTGCATTTCTAATCACTTTCTTCCGCTCTCTAAAATGTGTGTAAGTCTGTGTGAAACTGCAGCGGGAGAAAGGTTGATATAGGCAATTGTGTATGTATTGTGTTCCCTTTAAATTCCAAAACCTACTCTGGTATAGTTCTAAAACGGGAACTTGTTCTTTAAAAGATATATTAAATAGTCGTCATCAGATTTTAAAGGTTGGTGGACTTGAAAATCTCATCCATAGTCTTAACTATACATATGTACGTGCATTCATACTCAGCATTTCAGTTTTCACGCAAGACTTTCCACCATTTTCCGGTATTTTCGTCAGGTCACACAGTAAGGAGGATTTAGGGGTTAAACAGGAAATGAAGAAAGACTTGGCATTTTATAAAAGAAAAACTTAAAAAACAAGCTTAAATAAAGCACATATTTAAGAAACAATTGCAAAACTGCCAATGCTCCATAATGTTCAAGAATATGTTCAAAAAACTTTTTAAACTCTCACCCGAAATACCATCGTACGTCCACCAGTCCTCCCAAATTACAGCTATTGAACCTGCAAACAAAACACAGTCATAACTAATTAGGTTAGTTTTTTTTATTATTATGATATTCTTACAATGAGTCTTACAGGCAGAAAAGGCAAGCATTAAGCATATAATAAGTGTATACCCCAATACATAAAGCATGTACTCTTCAATTGATAAGCACTTAAGTAAACTTGAATAAATCGCATTGAAACGGAGTTCAGAGCTCCCTTCTTGCACACAACCCTTCCAGTCTGCACTTGAACAAATTTTTTCCAGTTAGTTGGTTTCCGGTTACCCTTTCATTATTAACTGTTGATTGCAAGTTTCTTCAATTTATTAGCATCTCCCTCTCTCTCAATGTTGTACATTGTACAAGTCGAGAAAGCAGCAAGAATCAAGAATTGAGCCAGTTTTCATGTACAAAAGCTCCCAACGTCACATTGTCATTGACATCATCGTAGTTCTTTGTAGGCTCCGTAGTTTACTTAGCATTTTATTCATCTGCGTGACTAGTTTAGGTTGATTTTACAGCTAAATTGACGCACTGAAAAGTGCAGTCGAATCTATTTTACCTTCAAGCATCAGTCAACTAAGCAGACACAAGAAAGTGCAAGCAAAATGCAATGCAATCACAATGACTCAGCGACCAACGCTACTCTCATCTCATCCCTTGTCGTTATCGCATCATCCTCATCCTCAAGATTTATATCAGACAGGGACGACAGAGCAGTTTTGGGTGAGTGCATTGCACTTTCTGGTAAATAATGTAGACTCATCTCATCTCCAACTTTGCTTTCATTCTCAATGAATGTCGATGAGGATTTCAATACGTTTTTCCTTATCCTTTCCCCTCTTCAATATTAAGCTGGCTCAGCAAATCAGGTATACAATAGGCTTTACAATGTGATCATTGCTTATTTCCTTTATGCACCAAAAGACAAGAGTATCAGGAACCTGTGGGGTTGATTCTTTAAAGATTATCACGTTTACTTTCCAAATTACTACACTTCCTGCAACATTCTATATGCATTTTGGTAATATGCTAAATGCTACGGCAATTTTACTAAATTTTCAAAAAATTGCTGGATTTCACTGTTTAAAATAGATGAATTTCTATAATATAGAATGGAATTGAAAAAGCATTGGGTAAAATATGCCAAACTAAAGACGTTTTGTGTCTTTTGTTGTGTCATCATCCTCACAATCATTTCATCTTCGTGCATCCAAAAAATTCCTCCCAGCAGCTTACTTCCTGTTGTTAAATTTGTCTACTTATTCGCCACTATTTGTGTTCATGCTACATGTGTAAAAATGTTATGTGGCAAAGTGCAACAGTGTTGTTCTGCACAATGGGAAAAACTGTTATTGCTTTTATGAATATGATGAGCACTTAAGAAGCACACATAAGTAATGCATTGTTCATCCTCTGCAAAGCAATAAACCCGTAATGGTGTACAGACGTGCTTGCAAACCGTTACCGTACCGTTATGTAGTCCCACTTTTAACATTACTGATAGATATGTTCTGGTATATCGTACTTAATCTATTCGAAGTACGTTTGAAACTTAAAATTTCACCTAAATTTGTCTCAGGCGGACAAGTTAACAGACAAACAAACAGGTTGATATATTTCACGTGTGTTAAAACTCTAACTCAAATGCATGCACACTCCTTCAGCCTCAATTCGATGTATGGAAACTGTAAAAAGAGCTCCCTGTGCATTATCTACGAAAAAATGGAGGGTTTTGCATTTTTATGATCCTCATTCGTCATCCAAGGTAATGTTGAAACAACACATAACGTAAACAAGTACGCACACGTTGTATACATATTAGGACCATGTATTTACAACCCATTATTTTCTCTTATTGTCTATATTATACGTAAGAACACCATTTTTAGAGCTCTGTTTGCTTTTATTCACTATATTTATATTTATAACACTATTTCCCCGGAAAACAGAAGCCTCTTGTTTGCCTACCTCTTCTTTCTTTAAGATGGCATAAGTAAAAAAATCAAAACAAGAAAAATTGCCCGGATATTCCTTCCTGACTTGCCAAATAAGTAAAGGGGGAAGTACCAGTTGATATTAGCATTTCTTGAAAAAAAGATGCAAATATGTAGTCATTTCATTTATACTTGTGCTTCCGTCCATAATGCTGGCAAAATCCATGTACAAGGTGAAATATTGACGCTGTCCATGAGCTGCTAAATCAATTTGGCTGTATGATAAAATATAACACAGTTATAGTGTCTAGAGCGCCTGATGCTTTTTTAGGCAAAGGCTTAATGTCATCGTCAGAGTCGTCGAGTCACACAAGCTTTGTCGCCCCTCTCTCACTTTCTCCAAGTAAAATATCTCCAGGAATGACTTGTCTCATTTGCAAACGGACTAATTTCACATGATATATCGACCTTTCGTTTACGCCAGCTTTTCTAAAAGGAAACTAAGAAAAAAGCGGGTGACATATTGATATAAAGTATATGCATGTGTGTCTCTAAGCTTTTTTTGTTTACACTCTCAGCCTCTCTCTCTCTATCCTCATTAAGAATGCAACGGGAGCAGTAGTGATCGCGTCCTAATCCGGAATCCTCGTCGTCATAGGTCTTTAGCTTTAAACTCATTTTGCCACACTAAAAGGAAAAAATTTGTATGGAGAAAGTAAAAGTGGAAATGGAATAAGCTGTAGCAAATTAGCTTGAAGGTTTTCACAGTGAAAGCTACTCTGGCATGGGTTTCATAGGGCGAATAAGTGTCAAAAATCGACAAAGATGTGTTGACTCCATTTTCTTGGATAATTAGCAAAGGAAAAAAGAAATTCCAACAAAAGTTGACGACAAAAGTCGTAAGGCGGAGAAGAAAAGTGTGACATTTGTTACCCAAAAAATGTATAATTTTTAAGAACAAAATATTATTAAGTTTTCTTAACTTTCAAATGTCAGTCCAAAATACACCGTACCCTCAACAAATTTCATAGGGAGGGGTGAAAATGACAACGGAAAAACGGAAAATGACTAAATTTTACACGTTCATCTCTTTCACACTCACTCCCAGTATTTCTCCAGAGTTTCAATTCAACAAGGGAAATCGAAAAAAAGGAATGGACGAAAATGAAAGTAAAATTGGAAAGCAACTTGGCAACTTCCGCTTCAGTTCCACCGCCACCAACAATTTTTTCACTTTCTTCATCTTATCACACCATTACGTTTTTTATGAAAAATATTGCATTGTTTCTTGTTCTCTCAGTTTATATGACATGTATTATGTAAGTGTATATAATAAAGTTGGAGAAAGCCATATGTAATTTGTTTTGTGTATATCCCACAATTTTTTACTTTCTCTCATCACTTCCCCTTTTGTTTCAGTGTGATCTCCTGTGTCATTTTTTTTGTCGCTGGGAAGACAAGGTGGGAATGATATAAGTAAGGTGATGCGGTGATGACAAGACGTTTCATTCGATAAACTCAAAAGTTTTTCATTTTTTCAGGTAGTACAAAGACGGAATATAGAGACAATAAGAATATTACCTGTGTACTGAGCCGTAGTGTCACAAGGGATTGTATATTTGTATGTAATGCAGTAGTTGTGACAGACAAGATGAGATGATGATAATATTACATGTTGTCTCTTTCTTTTTTTTTTGTTCTATACAATTGCAGGATGCACACAACTTTACATGACTTACAATGTTATATACGATGTAGAGGGTGAAAGTGTACACTTGTCTCAAAAGAAACAATAATATCAGAAAAAGGTGGAAAGGAAAAGTAGAAAATTCACTTAGGAAAGTCAAGATAAATCTATAGATGAAACAAACTAAATTCAACTAGTTTCTCGCATGTATTTGTCTAAAACTTTTGAGGTATGTACAGAAATGAAGGTAAGATTATACAACGAGTTTTTTCTTTCCTTTTCCCACTTCAATTCCATTTTTGCCTAATGTAATTTAACAGACTGTGAGGAAAGGGCTTAAAAAATAAGCAATGTGTATTAACTGTCATTTCCTTTATGACTACAATGTACTTTTCTGGAATAATATCAACAATTCAAAAATATCCCTACATTTGTGTCAACTTTCTATGTGAATACGTTTATTCAGTCCTTTTAAGCTAAATAAGCATCTTAAGCAGAAATTCAGTAAAAATGGAGAAAAAACAAAAAAAAACTTTTTGACAAAGTATTTATACGGTTATCTACTACACGCTTGCATTTGCACCGTCATATTATGCAAGTGAGCACGGTAAGCATACTACGAGAAACAAATCGTAATACACAACTCTATTTTTGTTAAACTTTGTAAAAACGGTATTCCTAGAAAGCAAATCAACTTTAAGGTGGTGGTGATAATATACATGTTATATTGTAATGGCATGTTGTATGCAAGTTAAAGTACAAGCCAACCCACCATGAAAACATTTTTTTAGCATTCTTCAAGAAAAGCAAATCAACTCTAAGGTGGTGGTAATAATATACATGTTATATTGTAATGGCATGTTGTATGCAAGTTAAAGTACAAGCCAACCCACCATGAAAACATTTTTTTAGCGTTCTTCAAGAGAAAAAGAGAAAGTAAAGTTTTTTTCGGGATATATCGTAAACTCTTGTTTTTGAATTGTTCCAAGTAAATGAACTGTGGAAACTGAGGAAAAATAAGAAAGGTCGAGTTGAGAGTTTCCTTTATTGTTGTCTTCCCCAATATTATATGCAAGTCTCACAGAAACCTTATGAGAATATATGATGTAAAATAAGTATAATGATACATAGCAACCTTAACACATATAATGGATGTATATATATTTCTGTACTTGACTTTAACATCCGTTAACCACCCCCATTACCACTGCATTATTATTACTATTATCGTTATTACACTCTTTTCCACTGCGCCTCACTTGACAATGATTACAGGATAAAGTGTAATTTTTTAGACGGTATGTGTGTGTGCGGTATGCCATTATAATGCACAAAAAAGGGCTGGGATGCATCTAAAGTTTCCGTTTTCTTTGATGTTAGTAACAAAGTTACATAATATATTATATGATATACCTTGTTTCATCAGAAACCATCATCATCATCATCACTACCACACATTGTTTTTTTACCATGCTCAACATATGGGCAAATTCACACACACAATTTTTTTCATTGTTTTGGTGGAGCAAGCAATATATTGACGATGGTTTGACCATCGCTACTGCAATAATGCGTATCAACTTTATCCACAGGAACAAGGAATGAATTCCTCTAGTGTATTGTGTAACTTCCGGAAAGGTCATTTTAAGACTGGTACACTAACAACAAGGCAAAAAAAGGGGAAAAATCCACAAACGACTTTCCCTACTATGCACTTCTTGTCGCTGCTCTCCCTTGCTCAACTCATCGATACTGAGAGAGACCTGAATTTAGATTGCAAGCACAGAACGGGAATAATTGCAGTGGTGGTGGCGACAATGGTCGTGCACGTCTGCAAACACTTGTAATTTGTAATGGACGTGGATTTTATACCTCTCTTCTGGTGGAAACGTATCCGGAAGGAAGCTAAAGCCAGACAAAATATAAAAAAAGTTACTTTTAAGAGAGTGGCTTTCACCCTACCTTACAAAACTTGCCCGAACGTAGATACACCATGCAAGAGTTTTTTTTTCAAATGAAATTAAATTGGAAGAAGTGAACGCAGCAGCAGCAGCGATGTTGATGCTGCTGTGCAATTTTTATGGGGTTATAATGCATACTTGGAGGGATGGAGGGATAATATGTAAAAGGTCTTTATTTCCTTTGTGTGTGTGTGAGTAATAATAATATGTAAGTATAGGAGCGGGTTTTTTGGTTGTAAAAGTAAGTTGTAACTGACTAACCAAGAAAAAAAGTGCAGGCCGTGGCACGCCATGTAGTACACAGGCTGATATGCATGCGTGCGTATATGCTCACTTGAATAATTCATAACGCATATATTGGTGCGGTGTGGTGATGGTGGGTTTTTGTGGAGAAAGCTGGTATATGCCAGGAGGACAAGACAGGTATGCGGTAATGCATACTTTTAGATGTGTTGCTGCTATAAAAATAGTTATGCACATGTAAAGTATGCACTCATTCATAACACAAAATTAAGTTTATTAAAGTGTTTTTACCACATTCACCCACCAAGCCCACAAACACCGCAAAAATAATTTCTTTGGGTATGACATGAACCATCAGCACAGCTTAATAAATCTAGGAGAAGGAGAGGATTTTAGAATTTTAGCATATTCGGCTGTCTGCTTTCTACGCAACGGTTTAGAAAGGCATACTTTACATCAATTGAATCCGTGCCTGAGGAAAAATTTGCTAGTTGCAAGTAATAACATTTTTAATGCATCTTTTTACCCCCAAAAAATTCACAAATATTTCATGTAATTTCTGCACCTACAAATAACTTAAGGACATACAATGTTTGAAGGGCAAGTGTGCCATAAATGGTGAAAAGTGGATGCATGTAAAAGGCAATAATGAAACGCAGGGATTTAATAGCGTTTATTTTTGTTTTGTACAACGTTTACCACAAACTCACCCGCTATTTCAGTGTATTCCGTGCGTGATGGTTGCATTTACACCAAAACTATCGTTAGCAAAATGCTGAGCATCGCGTGATCTGATATTTACTCTTGTAGTATCAGTATAATGCTAGTTACTCCCCTATAAAGAAATAGATACTACATGTTGTTTTGTGAAGAGAAAGCTATGAAAACTGATCACACCAAACTTACTTAAAATATATGAAATGCATCCGTTATTGGCTTCTCCATATCCCTGATTAAAATCTTTTTGTGTCAATTTAGCAATTCCTGTATCGTCATCATGAGGGATGATGATGATTATCATCATCTCCGAGTAAACTCATGTACAACTCTTCTTATGCGCTTTTCCCGTGGTAAAACAAATCCAGTGGAAGTTTTTGGAATTTATACGCTACAAGATGCCTATGAAGCGAATAATATTTACACAAGCAATGTTTACATCTTGCATCAAACATATCCTCATCAGTCTATGTGCTACTTTCTCCATGCACCATATGCCCATATTATACCTTATACATGCACTTTCAGCTTTATTGTTGCTCTCTCACGTCCCAAAACCCAAAAAGTTATTTTACGAGCAGCCAAAATTTTCAAATGTATATAAATGAGCCGTTTTAACTTTGTGTGTGTTATTATTATTATGCAAGTATAAAACATGGTGTGTGTGTGTGTATGCATATAATATTGCGGTTCTACAAAGCTCCTTTTTTAGCATATTGAGATGATGAATAGCTTGCAATTAGTTGGCCGTCTCCTCTCTCTCCCCTTTCTCTTGTGCAAGATTCATGAGAACATGTTAAACAATTATTATTTGCCATACTTGTTTATATCCCGCATAACGTATTTATCTTTTCCTGTATAATATCAAGTCAAAAAACTTTCTCTGTGTGCTTTTGTAATCTCCACAAGTTGTTGTATTACATAAGGCGACACTACTCCCTGCAAAATGTTAGGTTAGCTGCTCACTTTTGCGTTTTAAATAGAGAAACACATACTTTCGGATTATATTTTTGTGAATATTACCCATTTCTCTGAGCTCCTCTGGCATATCACGCACTTATACTACTGAAAAACCCAAATAGTGAGGCAGCCCATATAAAAAAGTAGTACAGGGGGAAACGTGTATCGCGTTACACCAAAAGAACCACTACCACCAACGTAAACTTTTTTTTTACACATTGCTCTCTTCCCTATGCACACATATATACGCCGGGTTTCCGTCTTCTACCCTTATCTTCATTTCCCCACCAGTTCATGAGAGAGTGACTCGATCATGCATTCTAGAAATACACAGGTCTAACTTAGCTTAGCTAACTAAAAAGCAAGTGAAAGTGGAGCAAAACTTTGGGAAGTTTGTTTTGACTTTCTCTCTCTTGCCTTTTCAATATTGTGTGTTGTATTCATAATCCTGTCATTTTGTGTTGTTTGATACGCATTTTGTTTTATTTGGTTCGTACATCACACACCAACTGTTTTACAAGGTAACTGTTCGTTTTTACGTTTAGATTCTATAAAGCTTAATTTTTTTTGACAGGATGGGGAAATCCCTGCGAAAAATCGGGAAATGAAATCAAAGTCGGTAGCATAATCCCACACCTGATAAAGCAAGTCAGTAGTGGTACAAGTGTCAACTGGGATGTACCCTGGAAAATATAAAATTGGATGGGAAAAGCCGTAAAGGTTGATAAAGCCACCTGAGTCCTGCTAATTGATGTCAGAAAATGACAAGTGGATAAATCCCAAAGAAAGGCAAAAAGTCAGAAGTGAAATACAAATGACTCTTGTTCTCCCTTTCTCTCTGTCTTTTACCAACAAGTATTACAGTGTCGCTTGTCTCTTCTCCCTTTTCCTCTCCTTTATGTTGTTCATGCTCATCATGACAAATCTCAGGTATAAAATGAGTCAGCAGAGCCACAGAGGAGCAGGTAGTATTTTAACATTCTGTACAAACTAAATATACAAAGACAGCTACAGATTTTTCTTCTGTGGTGGTGGTTGGTGGTGATGTCAAGATTTTAAAGACTTTTTCCATCTCCCAAGAGCCCAAGCTAAAATTCAGATCCTATAAAGTCACTACCAAATCACATCTGGCACAAGAAAAAAGACAATAGACTTCCTCCTATGCATTTCCGGAATGTAGCCAGAAAATTATTA
This sequence comes from Orchesellides sinensis, assembly GCA_027744375.1. Classification (NCBI taxonomy): domain Eukaryota; kingdom Metazoa; phylum Arthropoda; class Collembola; order Entomobryomorpha; family Orchesellidae; genus Orchesellides; species Orchesellides sinensis. The sequence goes on from JAHZNG010000898.1 coordinate 12,201, forward strand.
CATGACATGCTATATGCCTATGTCCCACAACTTGGGAAGAGCAGGTTTCACTTGGGAAGGCAAAAGTGAAAGTCACCTAGTGTGAAGAAGAAATACGATGTCTTGGTTGAGGAATTCAAAAGTCTCTCGCAGATTTTTTTTCTTCTCTTTGCAGGACAAGAAATAAACTGACAAGGCGAGCAAAGGTGACGGTTACAATGGGACAGGGAAAGAGAAAGCAAGCATCACACACCGCCTACTCTTGCTTTCTCCAAGACAGATGATGATATTCACCACAATGTAATCCTCTGGTTTTTGGTGTGTAGCTTTACTTCACTCTTTCTACATCTGCCTGTCTAAAACCAACCGTATATACATATATATACGCACATTGCACCATAATACAACCCTTCCTTCCTTCCTCCAAAGGAAATTATATGTCTTTCCGTTCCCTGCACATCTCATTCCTCTTGTATCCCTCCGGGTCTTTGCAACAGCAGCAGTGGCAAGCTACTTTCTCCGTTAACCATAAGCCACACATACATCGCCTTACTTAAATATTATACCTCGTGAATATTCACGAACATCTTGTGCTACATTCACACAACGGTAGCCGCAAACCTTGTTCTCTCCTTGTCTTGTCATTCTCCTCTGTTTTTTATATGCATATCATATTACATAACCCCCTCTCTCTCTCCATATTTTACCCCGGTTTTTAAGAAAGAAAAAAAAACAAAGGAGAATATTCGACGTGCAGTTGTAAAAGGATCATGTCGGCGGTCGTGGTCAATGTGTCGTGTAAGCTGATCAAAGGGAAAAGCGGCTCAAGTGTCATAGCAAAATGTTATACTTGGTGGGTGAGTGAGAGAGAAAGCTCTGGTATCATGACGGTAAATAATAATATATTGTTTGACACTCAATGCCCTTTGTATTGTTCTGTGATGACTAGTGTTGGACGAGACGAGGGTGCACTGCTGAGAGCTCTCTTTTTAAGTGAATAGCAAACACTTGG
>JAHZNG010000899.1:0-29092 GCA_027744375.1 Orchesellides sinensis
ATGGAAACAGTAAGATAATTGGAGAGCATAATTCATTTCATTCATAAACTTTCCGATAAAGCACAAGTAGTTTATTTCAATAATTATATTTGTCTACAAATGCGTAAGCAGTAGTAGAAATGTGGATTTAAATACTTATGGCTAATTTATGCCATACTAACTCTTGTGTAACATGGCCCAGAGACAATACATATAAACTGTATTATGGTGTAATTTACCCATATTAAAGCTAGTTAGAAATTTCTCGGGATATGCATAAGAATAATAGCAGCATAGACTCCTAAAAGTTTTACCGCATACAAATTAAACTCACCCTATATCCAGACGACTTAAAATGGCATCCTCGTTTGGTTAATGTTGACTTCATTCGGATGCAAAACGCTCGGTCAAGTCCTTTGAATCCTGAGGAGCTACTGAGGGACATTACGGATGCAACTGTAACAAAACAAAGCAAGATTATTTAATATTTATAACTTTAACAAAATTAAAGGGTTGATTAGAATATTATAGAAGAAAATCTTCCACAGCTCCTATTTTATTCATCATGCAATCGCAAATTGTCGTTGTTACTTGATTTTTACTTGAAACTAGAATCCTAATTTCATTTTCCTTAACATTTGATCAATATCTGATCTCTTTCCTAAGACCTTACATCATTCAATCTTTATGGTAGAAAAGAATGAAGATGCCAATTCAGGAATTTATAATTTGTTTTTAATATTAAAAATCAGTCTTCCATCCTGAGTCGAATATTAAGTATTTTGAATAAAAACTACCTAAATAAAATACATGTAAGCTTGCCTGTATTGCATAACAGATAAAGCATCCTACCTACATCACAAGCAGGTCCTTCTAACGACACAAAATGTAATTTCCTTATCCGATCCCATAACATGCTACAATTTATCCTAAAGGTGAACCTAGGTAAAATTATAAGCGTGTGAACTCAATCCGATAAGATATTATGATAACACTTCAACCGTGGTCGCTTGTCTACATTCATGCATATACTCTACCATTGACTTTCTTTTTTCTCCTCCACGCGTCCTCACATCCAGCAGAAAGTCAAACCTCACGAGAGGGGAGAAACATCTAGTGCATCTCCAGCAGGACATGGCTCGTTTTCCTATTTTATATACACCTTAGCTAAGCCAGATAACTTAAGAACTGACTTGTTCTTGAGCGTAAGATTTCCTTTGAGACTTTTTATGTGTAAAAGTCACGTCTCAGGGTCTCCTCTCTAAGAGATTCGCCATCAATTCCATAGCCTCTGACACGGATCACCAATTTCTTTCCCTTTTTTGCCCTGTACGCGATTCGTCTCTGTGTACGTATGTAATATAAAATCGTGTCTCTAAATTTTTGCCTTTGGAACAAAGTAGGAGCATGAGAAGCCTTACATTTTCAGCCAATACATCACCCAAGAAGTTCGTATATAGCAAGTACAACAAACAGTGTGTGTATCTCTGACAAAATGCTTGAATCAAAAGAGGAAAGAAATGGAACATGAATTTTTGGATGATGTACCAAAGTACAAGGGTATTCGGCATGCAATGCAGGGTATAAGGAAGCATATATATTTTTCCCTTAGTTCTTCTAGTGCACACACACACACCAAAAACACATGCATCGTGCAGGAAAGGTGGTAGGAAGCTAGGACCCTAGTGGAGAGAAGCTTATTTGGCATTGTTCACACGTACTAAAACATGAGATATGAGGCTCGTCTCAAGATAATTCGAATCACGAAAAATGACACTTTCCCACTATACTCGTATATCTTATTTTTCTTTGTAGGTCTGAGTGAAAGAATTTAGTAAAGTGGGATGGATGGAATCTAGTTGCCTTTTGCCATACTAAAGTTACTTTCCCTTCTTTGATATCATTACTTTTGGGGCTATTCAGGAGATCCTTCATATAACTTTAGTTTACCGTATGAAAAATGCAATGAAGCCTATCAACTTCAACTGTGAGATGAGTTTTTGCTACAGGGTGGCTCCACATTTAGATGAAGTAAGCAAAGGCGACAAATGTATATTATGGTCATCTCACCACATTTACGGAGAGAATCGCATGGTTATGATCGTCGGGAAGAAAGAGAATGAATTGCTTAGGATTGTGTTTCATCCATTTTTCTCTATCACATAAAATCTAATAATATTTAATTTTTCCGTTGCTTCTTGCTATTTCCCAAATATTCTGAAGTTGCTGTCTTATTTTAGGTATAGTATGTTTTTTGTCTCTTTAACTCTAAATTTCAGAAAAATTCCATAAAAGAGGGAGAAAACATACCGTCAGGATTGTTGGTAGCAGAACTGGATGAATTATCCTCTGACCCAGCAGGTGAAGGAACATTAGCACCAGGACCGTGTGCCAAACCAAGCCCTAATTGTTCGGCTAATTCGGCATGATCTTGTTGATGTATATAGTCAAATACACTACTTCCAGTCATTTCCACCTGAAAACGATAGATTGCTAAGTAATTAAAGTTATCCGACCCAACTAGAAATTATAGTGTAATGATCGGGATTAATTGCGACGCGTCTTCAAATTTAACTAGAAAAAATCGATAGCAGTTTATAAATCGTCCCTTTTCATTTCGTTGTTCGTATGAAAAATTGATAGGTAAGTTGATTTTTTGTCTAGATTTAATAAGTATGCGTAAAACATTGCTTTCTTTTCGATGATGGCAACGGCGAACTGTTTTTGCTCATAAACGTTAGTATTCACATTGAGTAAGATTGGTTTGATATACATCTTATTGTAAGACAGTGAATACAATAATCACGCAACTCACCTGTGATAAACCTAGATAGATTGAGACCGTCTCAGAAATATAGAGGAAGCGGCCATCTGCTGCCAACGCGAATGCGAATCCGTCCAACGACTATAAACAAGAAAATATCATGTTAACTTAATACGGGAAACAATGCATACATGTGTGGTTCTACATCATAATTATGACCATGAACACGAGTAAATGGAGAAATAATATGGTCGATCATATAGCATTGTTACATGTAATGTGATCCTGTTTTTTCTTCATCAATTCATCACTTGATGTTTATAAGATATTGCGTCTCAATTTAATATTTCGCCAGAGAATACAAAATTATTACATTGTAAATTGCAAAAAGCAAATTTACATAAGTAGCTAATCGCATTTGGAGATTTTTTACTTTTGATACAGAAACGGAGCTGAAATATATCGCATTCTTGCACAAAATTAATGGGAGTCATAAATCAAAATGAAATCTGAGAAAAAAGAGAGTCTTTCTGGCGTATTTTCCTTAGGCGAAATTTTTTCAAAGTATACCTATTTTTATTTCTAAGGAACTTTTATTAAAATGTGTTATGCGAGTTTAAGGAACGGGAAAATTCGGAAGCCATTCGTCTTGTTGAAATAAGCTGATGTCTCTAGCTACATGACTGACATGTCAAAGGAAAGGAATTGCAAAAAGCTAGTGATTATGTTCAGCCTTCAAAATGCCTAATTTCTTTAATGATGGCTTTCAACAGTTGACTTCAATTAGAATAATCATCAACATCAGAAACTTTAGATGGAATGGTGAATGGTGTAAGAAAAGGCATAAGGGAAAGGAACAATTTACTGATGTGATCAAGAGAGACTACTGCACTGCTGGCATGATATGGACAAGTTATACCAGAAAATAATTTATTGCTCTGGTGTTAAAAAGATAGTCATCTTTAATTCATTCTCCTGTAGAGGAGTGTAACATAATGATTAGCATAACATGAATGTATAACAAGGGAAAAGTGTGTGTGTATGGTATACCTGGAGGATATGAGTTCCTTGATGTTGCTCAAAGAGATCCAACGTAACATTACCCGAGGGGCGAGGTCTGACACTTCCTGTAATCATAAAAATACATCATATCATTTTGTGGTATGCACGCATATATATTATATATTATAGATGCACAGTGCACACATGTTAATCACAAGGATATAATTAGCTCAGTCTTATTTTATATACTAAAGGGTTCTGTAAAGCATCTGTGGATTCCGAATTACTTGGCAGTTGTTAATTTTATGGGTTTTGAATGAGTCTTGATCAATAATTTATTGTCCATTTTATGACCTGCTTGAGCATTACACAATTTATTTGAGATGGTAAGGCAATGTTTCAAATCAATGTGCAGTTTGCACAACATCAATTTTACAAGACCCACAAGGTAGCATTTCCTGTGATTAGGTGGTCGTTTTAAATTTTATGAGTTTATAATAAGTAATTAAATTTTTGTGGAAAAACCTGTTAAAATATAAAAAGATGGGATGGCTCTAAAAATTAAAAATGACATGAGTTACTCCAGTTTTTCTGAATGTAGAATGCACTTTCATTTCTTTCTCAACATTTTACGGGGATGCCGGATGGAAAGAAATGAAAGTTTACAACTCTCAAGAAACCCATTGACAATCAAATAATTTCATGTTTAAAATTTGGTTTTAATTGGCAAAATGGGTAGCACAAAAGTTAATTCGCTGAACCGTACAACGCAACAAACCTGAGTTGCATAAGAATGCATTGAATGCAATGTGGTTGCTTTACAAACCCATTGAGCCCATACTTTGTTCGTCATTCTAAACAAGTGATGAGAGGGGTGAGAGGGTGTATTCGATAGAAAAACAGCTCTGTAATTATGATAATCGTCACTTTTGTTCACTTTAATTCTTTGTCAGGAAGAAAACATCTTGCATGTTTTTTACCGTAACTTTTTAATGCATAAAAGCCAGATAGCATCTTAATCCAAGCAATTCTTATTCATTTTTGATTTCTCTTAAGAGAGCAATTTAAAAGAGATTGTTGTTTGCTTATTTGAAAACAAATTGAGCTTGTGATAGAGTGTGTGATTTCAAATATTATATCAAATGCAACTAGGATTTTAAGGGGATGATTTAGAACAGTACCCGTTAAAGTAGTTTACATGTGTGTAATACCTCCTAACCTAAATGAATGTTTGTAATAACTCTTGAAATAAGCAATCAACATGCCCATAAAGATTCGAATAAGTATCCTAAATCGACGCAATATTCATAACAGTATCAAGAATCCCCAGGGAACCTTTGAGGATAAAAGTTCATATGTGATACCTAATGTTCATATAGGATTACATAAAACATACACAATTCTGATTTCCTTTATCAGACTGACTGTATGAGGCATATTTGTTAATGTGTATTGCAAAAGGCACCAACTGTAATTACAATAATTGTCTCTGTTAAAACTACCATGGAATGTAGTATCCCAGTTATAGATGCGCTTTCGATAATCAAAATATTTTGTAGAACACTCAAATGCATCTGAAAAGTGAATTTTTTAATGATTATTACTATGTATCGATGTATTTTGCACAGATGCATTTATTGGGCTCCACTTGTAAATGCACCAGAAGTAAGTACACAACACATACAATAAGTCATGGAAATGCAGCACATTTACAAAATGAGCGAGCACCCGAAGAGACTGCGTTTATCATCTTTGTACTTCGGAAATGAAAGTAGTGGAACAAGGCATTACTCTGTTACTATATTGTCTTTTCCTAAATACAAAACTGCATTCGTGTGTATTTTTATACAGTACCAAGAATACACACACATAAAAACATTTCGTTCATTCATTCAAATCACGAACTGTACCCGTTTCTCCCTGGACTGTTAAAAACAACGGATCCAAATATCGACAGAATACGTACTGCCCTTTCTCTCTCTAACACACACACAGTGAAACGTTGTGGTGCTCTTCATTTTTCTCTTTGTAAACTTTCTTCCCCTGCTATTTTTTCTTACATTTTCACTAGAAACTTAAACCGCGCACATTATGTGTACGTAAAAACTGTGTAGCCAGCATATCCGTTTAATTCCTTCTGTTCCAAACTATCAAATTTGTTGCTGAAGTGAAGTTTTACCGTATTTAGACTTCAGATCAATAAAAATGTGAAAGTAACAGACACACCGGTTTTTTTTATGCTTACAAATATATACCTCTATATTTTTAGGCAAAACAAATATATACCTCTATATTTTTAGGCAAAACAAATATACGCAAACAGCGTAACCAACATTTCAAGAGTTTCAAGAAAAGTGTTGGGCTATGTTTTACAGCATCAGTCACGTCGGCTGCTTTTAACTTATAAAAATTAGGATTACGACAGGGTACAAATTACCCTGAAAAAAATAAATCGTAATTTGCTCCTGGTGTCATTCAATCTTACTACAGTTATATAAACTCTTGTAAAAGGCTGAAGTGTACTAAATTTATATATCAATCAAAGAAAGAAAGGGGAAGTCTTTTCCGCAGTGTGAAAGTTGTACTTCCTTTGTTCTTTCAAACATCCCCTGCCATTGATGATTAGACTTTCTTGTGAAAATTTACTGAGTTGCTGTTTTTATTCCTTTTACTTTCCTTTTCTTGCGCTCCCTTCATCTTGTCAAACTTTTTCCCTTTACCAATTGACTCAATATTTTAGGTAAGTAAGTTTCAAAGGAACTCTTATAGGTTTACTGCAGAACAAGCAAATTTTTACGGAAAACAATTTTCACCTACACACTGAGTCAGTACTAAAAGGATCATAGGAAGATTCTTTTTCCTAGTACATATTGTGGTGGTATTTGAGACTTTCTATTCTAAAAATTTATCTGTTCCCCAAAAAAATCCTAAATAGCAGCATTAGTTCCAATAGAGCCCCAAACAGTAACTTCATAATCAAAACATGCCAACCAAACACGAAACCAGAACGAAAGAAATATTGAAGAAATATATATTTTTATTCGTAAAAAGCTTGAACCCTCCATTTTTTTCGATTGAACATTGAACAAGTGTGAATTATTTCCACAGATTGGTTTGAATGGAGCTTAGATTTTGGTTTGGGCTAAAAAGGAGATTGAGTGAGCGAGAAATAAATGTCATTCATCATATAGATCCGTCCAATATAATAATAATAACTTCAATCTCGTGGCTTTTCTTTCATTCTTACGGCTATGGCACTATCTTCACCCTTTTTTACGTTTGCCAGAAGCTATAGGCATATGAATATGTCCCAATAACTCCCAACTCTTTACCCTTTCTCTATTTCCCTTATAAGCATGGAATCTTACCAATATGATGCCATTACTTATGTATATTTCATCATATCGTCGATCATATTAGTTTGTTTATCCCCGGAACGACAATATTCTTCATCCCTAATGCCTCTTCAATACAACTCTGTCACAACAAAAGTCTACATAACGGCAAGTCTTCACACCACAACAGTCTTCAATGCGGCTCATTCATACAATAATATGCTTGGTATCAATTCAATGCTGCACCGCCACCAGCAGAAATATAGAACAGCCACGTCCACCCCCAATATTTTCTTAATGCCGAAATGCCATGTATGTAGTAATTCCAGTAACTAAACCGAAAAATCTACCCACACATATCCCACTTTCCTGCAGTTACAACCAAACCGTATATATAATACACATAGTGTGTCATTCTACCCCTTTTGGCTTCTTTCCTGATTTCTTACTTCGTGTCCCATACCCTATTTATTTCCCAATACTGGTAATAATGACCCATACGTTACACACACATATGGAGGAAGGAAAGGCTAAATTATTAGAGCTAAAGCCAGGGTGAAATCTCAGGCTGGAGCCAAACGGCCCCATATTCATTTCTAAATAACATCAGGATTCACTAAGCTTGCAAACATCATGATGAGGTTGTTGGGGTGGATTGAACCAAAATTACGCCTCGCTCCACTCGTCTCTTTTTCCATCTTTGCCTAAAGCTAATGGCAAGGAAAAAAACCAACGGCAGAATAAGTATTTTGATTCTATCAAGATAATATGGGATCATACATGTAGTTTGCAATATAAAGACACATCTTACAAAAATATAATAAATAACGAGATCTTACATATGAAAAAGCGACTGGTGCAGAACATAACTTGCCGATGTGGATCGTATTACTATGTGAATAACCAAGTAAATATGTTATGTACTGACGTGTGGTGTGATAAATGATAGAAAAATTTTTGATTGGGTACTTAAGGTGATTTACTTCACCCTTTGCACTGGCATGAACGTGATCCTCATTGCATTATCTTGATAAAATTGAGTAAGTATTGGAAATATCCCATTCAAATACCATTTTACATTGCGTACATCCTGTTTTATCCTTGTTTTAATTATTTTCAAATGATGGCTTAGTTTTTTTTAGAGTAAATAGCAATATTTCTTACCTTTCTTATTACTATTTGAGTTACTATAAATTGAAAAACAACATATAGATTAGAGTCTATACATAAGCATCTCTGGACAAAGTTATGAATCACAATAAAAAATGTAGGCAATAATTGAGAAACATAGTATAACGTATAAATTTTGAAGCAGTTTTACTGTACTTACGATGGAAAACATTACGTTAACATTACGACGGAAAAATATAACGTCGATTATGCTCTTACATTATATGTTTGACAGTGAAACGAAGTAAAAGGCATAAAAAAGAGAAATTTAACGTGACCATATAACCAATATCATCACCATTTCCACTCATTTTACTCGACTAGCTAAACGGAACTGATGTGATCAACACTTGATGATAGAAAAGAGAAAAGCAATGTGATAAAAAGTGAATGGACCATTTCGCCTTTCTTCACAGCCCTCTTTCCATCTATCTAGACGTGTCCATAGCTATTAATGTCCAGTAAATCAGACTGTAAGGGATATGCCTACGTAGCCATTAGGTATGCATTGTCTTCTTATGCAATAGAGCACGCCCTCAAAATAATACAAAATGTAAGTGTATACTTGTCCAAAAATCGACTGAAATTGAACTCTGGTCCTTTATTTCTCCACTATAATCCGCTTACATTTTTCCCTGTGTCCACCGAACTGTGTTAAGCGTTAACTGTTAAGTGAAAGGCAACAAGTCTCTTGGGACATTTTTCTTTTGCAGGAGGAAAGAAAAGCCTCTACACATAAAACAGTCAAAGCTTCTAAAAGTAAAAATTGTATTTAAAGCTGGACAATACCAAAGCTAAACAATGTCTTATGAAAGAAAATACAGAGGGAGGTTTACTGTTTCCCTGATACATATGTTCAAAGACACAGGCATACAATGTAGAAGTTAGCTAAAATCTCAGAGGAACCATAAAAGTGGAAAAAGTATGAGAATGGATGCAAGGTAATGATTAGACAGCTTTTCGGCTGGTGAATGTTTTCCTTGTGAAAATGAAATTTTCTCTTAAACTCCACCATAAATATTATTGTATACCTCAGGAGATATCTTTCTTTTCTTTTTATCTCCCTTTTATGTCGCTTTAGCATATCTTATTACGTTTTGCGACAACAAAGGTTTAGATGGCCTTTGAGTGACCATTACAACTGTCCGAAAGAATTTTATTGCTAGCAAAAAAAAGGAAATTAATTTTAATTCAATTTTTTTCTATACCAATGTTTCTCCCTCGGCTACTTTTAAACATACATTTTTGTAAATCAATGAATTTTGGAAATTTTCGATTTTAACCATTTTATCACAGAAACAGCTTACTGCGTTGTTGGTTCATTACCAATTCCGCTGAATCACGTTACACGAATATTTTAAAATGCTGCAAAGGCTATCATTAGTCTTTGAAAGTGGACAGTCAAAAAGAGATCAAAAGAAAATTACATTTAAGAAAGGCACTGCCTCTTCTGCCTAGTAATCCAGAGCCAAACAAAATTCTGCCGCATCACGAAATAACTTATTTTCTCTACACAGATGTAGCGTCCACTCAAAAAAGTGCAAATGAGGAAAAAAGACCCAACATTACTGTTTCGTTCCGTCATCTTGTCCCTAACGTAATGGAATTCATTATTACTCCAGATCATCAGATTATCTCCGTTCTCAAAACCAACAGTTGTGCTGCAACTAAAAGGAAGGGCAAGTGTGAAAACACTTGGGAGAAAAAAATACTGTAAAGTATAAGTTTAAATAATGTATAGAAAGCCGTGTCTATTACAAACCGGACATACTGCAAATATCATGTAACTTTTTATATAAAAGTTGGTTGTACAAAAAAAGTACACAAATATATTATGCATTAGTGTGATCTAGTCCGAGTACACTTTACTCTATCCGATCCGCATCAAGTCATACTCTTCGTCCACTTTTTTCTGTTGATGGAAAAAGAAGCTTGAATGGAATCCCAATGGATTTCAAATCATTTCCACTTCACACTTTTTCAGTTGGGCCTACCAACCACCATCACCGCATCATCATGTGTACATAATACCGATGAGGAGGAAGATTTAAGTAAAAGTTTTTCAAAGTGGAACAAAATTTTATATATTTAAGACTATAAATATGTAGGCGATGGCAGTATAATATATTCCATTAATAATAAATAAAACATTATATTACTTTCTGCAGCGTGTATGATTAGTATGGTCTTACAGAGACAATGCAATACCACCAGCTTCATTTTGTGCTGTTGAAATTGTAATGCTTAAAGACTTGACGCAGCCAAAACAAAGTAGAAATTCGTTATGATAAAAAAAATCATTAGCCCTTGCATTGCGTAAAACGTAAATTTAATAGGGGAAGGATGCAGAAAGGAAATTATACTCTTTAAAATAGCAATGATACGCCAACTGTCCCCTCCATAAAAACAATGTTTAAAAAGCTAAATGTCGATGATCAAATTACCATATTATATCTATCAATAATATGCCTTGTCCCTCCTCTTCCGATTATTTCATTTAGATTTTAAATATGAAATAACTTTTAAAATGTTGATGTTGGGAAATGTGTGTGTTGATGTTGGGAATGTTATTTATCGAATAAGGTTAGTCTGCAAAGGTTCCCCCTCGTATAATTTCGCAAATTGTGCGAGTCCGTCACATTACATTGTTTACAAGAAGTAGCAACAACAACATCATGAAAGTAATTATAAGAGTTTCGGCAGCAATCTGCTCATTTTGATATGAAAGATACATTTCAACATTATAAAAAAGATAAGAATTTAAGATTTTATATCCTCTTCATATAGGAAATAATAAGCTCACTTTTTGGGTCTAAAACGCTTAAACGACGCAAATGAAGAATAATAGCGATTGATGATTCACACGATGATACAACGTTTGATAAATACAGTTGATCGATACACTGGTTCATTTACGAAAAAATAAGGAATAATGTGTGCACGAATCATTTCATTATTCAAACCTTTATCCCATGCCGCCTCAAATGTAGCCGTACTTTACATATACCAATGCTACACCACCCAAGCTATTTTTTCTCGGTTGGCGTTGATCAGAATTTTCTCCCCCAAAAATTACCGATCAATTGATGCACGCGGAACTTGGTCGGAAAAAGTCCCTTTCTCGTATAGAACTTGGAACTTGTAGCTTGCAATCACAAGTCCAGTGAGATTCTTAGCTTGACCGTTTTTTTGTTGGCACAATTGGACAAATTGGATGGATAATAACGGAATCTCTGGGGTTTATCCCAAAAAAATGTTGGATGAACAAACGAAGTATATAATATTCCCCTTATGTCTGTGTGATGCATAAAAAACACAAGTGTAATGCCGATCTACCAAATATTGTAAATTTCCGAAAAACGACAAAGAGTATAGCATGATAAAACTAAGTTTACACAAGTATAGAGGGGCACGGGCCTCGGTATTTCTCAGAAAACCAAGGCAAATAAAGCTCAAAGAATTCTCCAGCTTATACTGATCTAATCATTTTGAAAAATTATCCTAATTTTGCAAGGTAACTTGTAGGAAGAACAATTTCCTTGGTGTAGGGTGTTGCAAATAAACTAGAATCGTCTAATGTCTAATGTCTAATATGATCTAGACTATCGATTCGGAAAGAAGGGGTTGTTGTGAAAAGTTTGCCTATGATTAGTTACCACCTACAAATACATTCATTAGGACTCTCATACGAACAGATATTGCAACTTGCCATAAGAAACATAGGGTTGTACACGATCCTGTCAAGAAAATTTGTAAGACAATAGCACATAACTTGAGGCAAAAAATGCATTTCTTTATAAAACATTGCATAACAAATAATATACATAATACCACATTAATATTTTCATGTCTGACAGGTTGAGCCGCCTTCTTAACAATAAAATAGAGAGAGTTGACCTGATGTAGTCTTGGAATGTCCAATTAATCATCGTTGTTCGATTGGTGAAGTAAGTGGCAGTCAAATGAATAAGATACAAAAATGAATACTCTCTCTTGCTGTAGCTCAACAATATTTCTAATTTCGGGACTGTGTCTGTTGGAGTTTAGAATGTGTTTACAAATGCTATTGTTCTTATGTGCATAATTATACGCAGTAATCATTGTTGTTTTTTAGAAACGAAGCTAACATAAAAAACGGACATTTAAATATGTAATAGCACACACCACTCTCACCTACAAAATTTTGCTTTCTTTGAGTAAACCATATCAATATAATCGAGCATAATACAATGTCATAAAATCATTGCAGACCCTGCGCATTTGTTATGATATGGGGATACAGTAAGCTGGAGACTAAATGAGGATGACTGCATATAGCTATGGGTCAGTCATCCCGTCTGAATCCACGTTCGAACGCGCTCCGTGCAACAACTCGAGAGATCCCTAATTTCCACTGTTGTTGTTGCACCGCGTGTGTACTACGTTACCTCAAGAAAACGGTCGTAGACTGAAGAAGAAGTACTCAAAAGAGCAGCAAGACAGAGAGAATTGTAAGTCCACACGTTATGAATACTAAACAGATGCGAGACAGGACTATATAATGAATTAAATGAATTGTAAAACAAATGCCGATATCGTTTTCTTGTCTTACTTCTCTCTCCTCCTCAGATACATGGGTGTAGACGTGTTCTAAGGATGGCACGACTTGGAGGAGTAAGAAGAGTGCCACAAGGATGAACATGACTCTGAAACTATTTACTACCAGCTTAGCCCGATGTGGAAATGATATAATAGAGATTCTATGGAATCACACCAGTTTTGGCCATTCATTCAGGACAGCTAAGAGTGGAGAAGAAGACCTCTAATTCCTTAGTTAATATTTTCTGTGACATTATTCACTTTTGCATCTAGCTTCAAAATGATGAAGACTAGGGAAATTTTCTTGTTGNCTCTAATTCCTTAGTTAATATTTTCTGTGACATTATTCACTTTTGCATCTAGCTTCAAAATGATGAAGACTAGGGAAATTTTCTTGTTGACCTTCTCCTTAGTTTCATAAATGAAGAAAGCAATACCCAGCTTGAAACCAAAGATTTCTCTTAGGAACATCCCAGACCAATAACAATTTTTGTGTGTGAATGTACTGCACTGGTTTTGATTAAATGCGACTCAAGAGGAACAGTTTATACATACTTGTGTGTATTGTTATGCTAAACTTGAATTTTGCTGAGAATAAACATGAATCCGGTAAAGAACAGTGATACTGATATGACAAGCAAATAAATAGATACGTGAGGTAGATACCACTTAGTCTCTCTCAATACATACTTGTGTGTATATGCTAAACTTGAATTTTGCTGAGAATAAACATGAATCCGGTAAAGAACAGTGATACTGATATGACAAGCAAATAAATAGATACGTGAGGTAGATACCACTTAGTCTCTCTCCATCTGACATGACAGAAAAGGGGAAACCCAGAGTATATTAATTTATCGCTCCCTAATGTCCTCTGGAAGCAACAACTCATCAGCGAAAAGGAAAGCCAGTGTGGTAGAGCTGTGTTTGGGGCAGTGCAAGCTGAGTTCAGATGGAAAGTTTAGAACTCGTGTAACTCATCACATATTTTTCATGTACTAATTTTTTGCCTAACAATCTAAACGGAGAAAATACTTATGAAAGGAGGAAGGCATTTCAAGTTATAATTCTTTTTTTAGTAAATTACCCGCTGTTTTCTGTAGAGATAAGATGGTTCGTAATTAAAACAAGTTTCAACAGTCAGTTAAAAATAATTTTTTATGAGTTTTACATAAGTTCCGCCTATTATAAAATTCACAAATAACATTCCTCAGAAGCAATTTCTACCCTACTGGGTTGAACAAATGCTCCCGTGAAATCAGCTACAATGATAAGACAGAGAAAACAATCTCCTACTCCAAGAATCTTTTTTAAGCCAGGCACACGCCTTATCTTTATCATTTCATCAGCACCACACTTACATTATTTAGAACACACTGGAGATAAAATGCGCTTTGGCGGTTCAGGACTGAGCCATGCAGTCTTACATCTTATAAACTCTGTGATTTCTGTTGTGTCATCTTTATGTTATTGTAACGACTTTACATATAGAGATATAATACATATTTTTGACTGATAGGATCCGGCAACCTGATTAAATTTAGACCAGGGAGGTAGACAAAGAGAGACAAGTACATAAAATTCTTTTTGTTTACGAATATTATTGCGCGTGTGTGCGTGTTTGTTGTTCAAGCGCTTTTCTTATCTTGCCAACTTGTATTTAATGAAAGCATTAGTCAGCAGAAATTTGATTGGAGATTGATTATTTTGATACAAAAGTTTATTCCTTACAAAAGCAATTAGCTGCTTGTGCTGCCGTTTTTTCAAGTCTCATTCCTAATCTACCACGTTATTAATAATGTTTCAAGAAAAAAAACGCACACAAATGATTTACAGACAGAAATTATTAGAGCATCAAAGTTGATTGACCCAAAATATTTTACATTTATTACGGATCTATGTTTTTACCTACCATGAATGAGTAAATGCAGGGTTGACAGGTGACTGTCGAGGATGAAATTGGCCAGCCGCAACGGCATAATCCATTGCCGTTACGGCCCCATATGGTAGCATGGCACCCAGTCCGGGCACCCCACCCCACGGACCCGCCAGTTTCACTTTTTTAACAGGTACCACAAAATTGTTATAACCTTCGCATTTCCGTTTAAAATTCGAAGGAAATCCAACGTCGAAAAAGAAAGTTTTACCCAGGATGAATTTGCTAATCTCATTTAAATCAAGGTATTCCTAGCATAGCTGGAATAATCATTAAATTCCTGTACGTTTTCTTGCTACTCATTTCATTCTTATATGCATACTTCCATTTGCGTACATTATCGTACATTGTAACAATCCAACCAAAATAATTGCTCAAAAGGTTTATCGCTTCACTGCCCAAGTTAATAACGGCCACAGTACTTCGTGATGTGACGCTGCTGTATAATGCCACGCTATGGTATGCTGATTCTAAATCTCTAACTACTTTTTTATAGGGCCCAGCAAGCTACGACTTACTTCTTACAGTAAATGTTGGCCTACAACACGTTATATCCATGAAAAAAGGAAGGAAGAAAGTTGGGCCTGTGTTGCTTACTGGTCATCAACGGAAAGTCTGCTGCTGAATACGAGATTGCTACTTTTTCGTCTGTCGTAAGTAATAGATTCAAACGATTTTTTAAATGCTGCAGCAGCAGCTCAGACCTCAAAGGTTCTTCTTAGAAAATGCTTAAGGTTTCTCTATACATAAGTATATATGACAAGGAAATTGGAACGTTGCCATCATATACAAGTATAGCAGCATCGTATATTAATAATTACCAAAGTGGTATCCTAAATAGCTTTTTAAAACAATTAGAAAAAACATGATAGCCATTTTTATAGACAAATTGTAGACATTAACTGCTCGATTTTTCTCTCAAGTCACAAGATTTATTTCCAGATTTAATTGGATTTTATAGCAGTTCTTTTCCTTCTCCATTGGATTTCCTTCGTTAATCATGTAATTGATGTTTGTTCAAACAAATGATTATTATTAAACTTTCCGGTTTACAGGTTCAAAAATATTTACCTGAGTATTCCACAGTATATGCTTATATAAACAACACTGAAGAAGAAGTTGACTAATATTTTATAAAAATGACAGCAACTCGGGCTTATACTTTGGCTTAATTTATTATTAAGTTTTTTAACGTGTTAATACTTTTCAGAGTGATCAATAAAACCTTCACAAAACGTGAAGAAATAAACTTTTTTTTGCAAGTTTACTGCGTTATAATGTCACGAACACACTTTTTTGTAGTTAAAATGGAGTTCACTTGTTTCAAACTGAATATGCAATGAAAGCAGATTCAATAATAATTAGACATGCAGCACAATGCTAGAAACTAAGTCCACCACGGAATATTAATGAGGAGCAAACAAATACAAAAAAGAGAATCTGCTATTCACAATGTTATACGGTATCCCCAAAACGCAGCTATTTATTTTTCTCACTACTTCAACAGAAAAAAGTCTTGCAGGTCTCTTGCCTGTAATGAATTACGATAATGATGAATAGCGTGTGTGTATCTGTATAGCTACTTAGGGAGTAAAAAAGAGTTCTGATAAGAATTACTAATCACCGCAATATGGCACACTCTTTTCTCCTCCTCCGCTTTCACAGCACAGAAACTGTGTTATGAAAACGAACCAAATATTTTCTCTTCTTTGTTCAATATCCGGAGAAAGCTGGGAGGGATATAAGATCACAGCGGCATGTGAAACAAGATAAAAATCAAGATCCCTCTTTCAATACCATTTATGTGTGTGTATGTAAATATACAACACAGTGTTTACTATTACAATATTACCTCAGTGATATTTTTTAGGATCTCGCTCGTTTTCTTTAGTATCAAGTAAAGTCGCTGTTACTGTTATTGCCACTACTTGGCAAGTGATGATGATGACAGTAATAGCTCAAAAAAGGAATTCAGAAAAGAGCCAAGTATATTTATACACGCCAAGAAGAAAGTACGTGAGAAGTGAAAAGTTGAGCTGATCATGACGGGCCACAAAGAGGAGAAATGAAGGAGCTTACTCGTGCTCTTGAGTGGTAAGCAGTCAGCAGCAGTATCAAAGTAGCAGTGTGGTGGTTGGTATGTGCCTCGTGCTTACTCGCACAAAAAGAGTAAGTAAAAAAGAAGGGTAAGTTTTTCTTCAGCGATTCAAACTCTCTTATAGGAATATATATACAGACATACATAAAACATGCTTTGGACGTACAAAATATGTATGCATGTTCCGTTCAGATACACTGATTGTGTGTGTTCTTGTATTTGGTAAACAGAAAAAGGAGCAGCTGAAGCTATAGGAGAGCCACATAAAAGGAGATACTTGGCGATAGCGAAAGAAGGGAGAATGAGAGAAGAGTTGAGAATTGAAACGTGTATGCATGCATGCCTTATTCGCTCTCTGTTCCTTACAATATTACTTACTACTACTACTTGTGTACTCTTAATGCCCGTATAAAGGCAATAACTGACAACCCGCTCTGGCTCCGATTGGTCCATTTACCACCGGAAGCACGGCCGTCACGGCTGGTGAAAATCCTTTAGCGCATGTTGAGACCGGGTGAGAGGCAGGCTTGGAGCTCTCTTATTTTTTTCTTGGGAGTTGAAAGGAGTTATATGTAATTTTTAGTTGCTTGATACAGACGAGTTGAAATGCTTAGCGTATAAGAAAAGAAGATTTTTTTAACTTTTCTCAAAAAAAAAGTCGTGTGAGGAGGCTAATATAATATATTCGTGCTTGTGAAAATAACTTTTCTTTTCTTACTCGATGCGAGAGAGAGAGATTCATAGTTTATTATAAAGTCAGAGTTTCTCTGCATTATGCTGTGAAATGATGATCACGGAGACGCCCTGCTTTCTACACTTATTGTCTTAAGGATTTACTGCTGCTTATGCAAAAAATTTAAATTCTAAAAGTGTTCGTTTTTCCCTTTTAGCGTGTTGTTTTCTTGAAATATACTATTTCTGGTGGGCTTAGCTTAAGATGACTATGAAGTACCCAGCTTTTGTTCCCGTTTTAAGGGGGTTTATGAGGTGATAACTATAATATCGCTGTTTTATTCATGCCGTGGAAAAGTCTTCAATGTATGCAGATAGATACGTTTGTTTATGATGGATACTGGATATTATTATGGTAATGTTTATTTTCTCCCAAAATCCAACGGATTTTATTTAAACAAAAATTCCATTTTCCATTAGAAATATCTAAACATATCACGTCCACTTTTTTGGGAACAAGAAAATGACTCTTCTAATGCTTTTTATTTAGGATAACAACTCGCAAGTCCTATTTACTGAATCTCTAAAGAACCTAGGTAAGCGACATACTATGGGTTACAGCCAACAAATACATATGGGCATGAATTTTATGCTAAAACAATGTAAACGTCATTTCCTTCTAAACTGTCATCAAAAATATTTAAACAAAAATTTCATTTTCCATTAGAAATATCTAAACATATCACGTCCACTTTTTTGTGAACAAGAAAATGACTCTTCTAATACTTTTTATTTAAGATAACAACTTGCAAGTCCTATTTACTGAATTTCTACAGAGCCTAGGTAAACAACATACTATGGGTTACAGCCAACAAATACATATGGGCATGAATTTTATGCTAAAACAATGTAAACGTCATTTCCTTCTAAACTGTCATCAAAAGTTAGATTTTAAAAAAGTCTGATGACAATGGCCGTGACGACTTGGTTCATTGGACTTGAGTTTTTGATGGCGGAGAAGGTAACAACGGGTTGCATCAAACTTTTTTTTATAATTTGAATAAAAAATGTCCCACAGGTAAACACACAAAAATTGCTTGAGCCCCACAGAGATTATAGCCAAGTCACGGTGTTGACAACCGTGGTTAAACACAGGTAAACTTTTTGGTTAAAACATTTTTTTTGCATTATTTGCATACTTTGAAATCAAATGTACACAAATGTATGTATGTTTTGTGTACTCTGTGGCTAAATTGCTACTACTCTCCTGCTAATTCGAAGCCACAGGTTTTAACAAGAGCAACGTGACAAGAGACTGAAAAAAAGTTTTTTTGAGAACAAAAAAATAAATATTTTTATTCACTCGGCATCAGTGAAGGAACGTGTTGGTGGTTTGCATGACTCGGTTTTGTTGGTCACACACACAAACAGTACTTTTAGTTTAGTATTCACAAAAAGTGTTTTTCTTAATACGAAGAAAAAGGAAATGGGTTAGAATAGGGAATGAATTGTATGAAATGCAAGCATGATGTTCATGTTGATGATGATGATCATCATCATGCATCCTCATGAGTAGGATGGCAACATCACTTGCCATCATCAACGAAACCATGATGAAGTTGCTGATGGTTTGTGTTAGTGATGACGAATAGTGAATGTGAATCCTACGAAAAAATAGAATGAACTGAATGAATTCTTCTTGCAAAAAGAGTATACCTACTTTAAGCTTCAGAACACTATTTGTGTGTACTGCTCGATAAATATTACATTCAAAGGGGTGACACAGGACGACTATAGAATGGGACATGACTGTCAAGCGAGAAAGGCAAAAAACATGTGAAGTTTTTTAACTAAATTGTCATTCCGTTGTAGTTTGCTACAGAGGTTGCATATGTGATTGCGACGGGTGGTACTTGTATATATCTAAAGTATCAGAAACTTTGGAGCCTACAAAATAGTTGTACTCCACAACTAAAACTGGCTATTGTGCCCACATTGGAAATGCAACTACGTATACACATGCACGCGTGCTTCTTAGTATGGAATCGGGATCATCATTATCATCGTCATCATCCTTCTAAAACTTAAGAGAAAACTAGGCGGTTGTCTGGATTGCTTACTTGACATTGCAAGAAAGTATTCCTCCAACACCTTCACCATTTTATACTTGGGAAAAGCCATTATCAATCAGGGTATATAAAAAGGAGTAAACAGTAGTGGTGGGGATGTTTGCTACGTAAGCAAACCATATAGGGCCACCACTACCACTGGGGGACTGGGATTGTTGTCCACATCACATCCCAAACGCACATAAAAGTCATCTCGGCAATGGCTGATTTGAAGGATTCTTTAAGAGAAAAAGAAAGTTTGCTTGGGTGTCGTTATTCTCCTTTATTCTAGAATAAACTACGTATATACAGTTGTACTATTACAGTTGGTAAAGTTGCCGATGATGATGATAGTGATGGCGACAGAGGCAGTGTTATGGCGTCGTGTGGCGTTCCGTGTCGTGCCTGCTTACTTTACTGATGTGCTTTCACCATTGTCTGTCCCACCTATTCAGTATTCGACTAAGGGTTCCGAATGAGACGTGAGAGTGGCAAAGTCACACTTTGCCAGATCGTAAAGAACTGAAGAAAAATAGTGCATGTACGAAGATGATTCAATGAATGTTACTAACTAGTAAGGCTGCAAGTCACATTTGTAGTCGCATTCGTATTTTTGCGATTTCATAGCCTACGTTGTTGCACTACATCATATAAAAACTTTAAAACGTACAACTGTAAAGTACATTTTCCAAAGCTATTTACACATACATATGTACTATACGTTTGGAACGCTCTTGGAGAATACCAAACAGAGACTCTCATCTTTCTCATGAGGAAAATTACATATGACTGATAGGAACCAGTAACCCGTACTATTTCGAACTACCACACAAATAATGTATTTTTTTGGCCAATATTACATAACAACGAGTGAAAAAAAGTTTTTTGGTTTTAACTACTACTTCTTGTCCCTTCATATTCGTTTCGTGACAGTGGTCTTCCACGTCCTGTCCTAAATCCGGGTTTTTACAGTCTTAAATTATAGCTTGGCCTATCTGTACATAACTTTAAGTCGTATAGGGTGTAGGTAGTTTTTTAAGAAATACGCCGCAAGATTTTCCGCTTACTTGAAATTCAACAAAGGACTGTTTTTCGTTCGTGCCATGTCTCCGTCTTCAGCAGTCTGCACAGTATAGTGTGCCTTTAGGCAGCTTCTCGAAATGGTCCATGAGGTGTTAGGATGATGAGTCAAGGAAAGAGCGTGCTCAGGTTGAAATTGATCGTAAAACTAGTGGAGAAAGGGAGACTGAAAAAATACACTATTAGGCTCTGCTTTCGCTGGCGAAAGTGTGCGTGCCAGGTTGTTGTTGGCGGTGGTGAGGAATCCATAATGAATATTTTATTCATATCCATATCCATCCGTGGTAATTTAATTACTTGGTCATCTTAACTTTCACCAAAGGTCAAGTATATTATTCGTCGACAGAATTTTTATGACATTTTAGAGGCAACTTTTTTGGTTATATGCATGAAAACCATATTTGCTGTAGAACGATTGCTAGAAGCTACAAGTGAAACTTTTACGTGTGGATCAGATCAGCCATATTTTGTTTATGCTATGGATTTTTGTTTCTGCCATTCTTTATACCACAATCCTCTAACCCACCCCAGAAGACTACATATGTGAAGTCCATCAGGGGCAAAACACTATTTTAAGGAGATGCATGAATGACCAGGAGAATTTGGTGGAATGATTTTCCTCGACAGGAAAAAAATGATGGACAGCAGAAAAAGTCAAGTGAGATCAAAAATGGTAAAAAATGAAAGTAAAGATATTCCCCCTTCCTATTTTTCTTCCTTAAATTCCTTAGCCAAAATATACTCCTTCCCAAAAAGGTTTTCACCAATATTTATAAATTTATAATGTATCGAGTTTACATATTAATGTGTTATAGCTTGTAATATGTTCATATGTACATAATATTTCAACATTATGTGCACGCTAAATAAGTAAAAGTATCAAACGTATTCGTTGCTTCGTTCGTATTATGTGACTCTAATAAAAAACTTTGTCAACTCAAACTGATATGATAAGGAATGACTTTAAACGACACGATATACTGATAATATACATATTGTACCACATTACGATACCACAGGATTCCTTAAGATAGTTTAAGCTCTGTATTTGCTGTGCACATGGAATACTCTTGTATATGACGAAAGCAACCCCTGAGATGCGAAAGGGAAAACAGTCGAGCTCTATCTAAAAAGGCAAGGAAAACGAGCGGCCTAGTAAGATCCCTACGAATCCAAAGGGATGCTGTTCAGAATACTAAAAAGCGGATGCTGCATTCAGCCTACCAGCTTTACTTCCTTTAGCTTTCGTAGCGTATATGCTATGCCGCACTATATGGATGAAACCAAAAGGTACAAGGACACACACTATATGAAGTTTATAAGAAGAAAGTAAGTTTATATGGACAAAGTTGGAATCTTCTTAAAAAAGTAGCTATATGTGAGAACACAGCATTGCTCTCAAGACTCATGTCTGCTCGACTTTCCTCTTTTTTTCGTCCTACACAAGATCCATACACACATAACTTCTTACATTTTTTTCTCTTAGCGTCAGATACAAAACTTATGGGTGGAACATGAAAGAATTCAACTTCATCAGTTTCACGAAAGCGGAAAACCAATCTTTGATGCTCAACTCTGTCTCTTGAAACGTCAACAACGGAACGGTAGTCCAACTCCCATGACAAAGTCCATCTCTGAAGCAAATGTTTGGTCAGTTTCATTCACTCACTGTAGTTGTCGCATACTTGACAAGTTGAGGAAAGGCAAACTGAAGATGAGAGTGAGTCTCTATCTCAAAGACATTTTCTCTTTGCTTATTTATTTACTTTTTTACTCTGTTTGGTTTTGCTTTACACAATGCTGCTGATGTTATTGCTTACTTTATTTTGTAGTAATAATGACTTCTAAAGGAAAAGTAGGAGAGTTAGCAAAAGTGTGAAAGCATATATTTCATCAAAGTCCTAACTCTTCTCTTCTTTTTACCAGGGCGCTTCTACTTTTATTCCTTTGGTCAAAATTACAAGGGAATCACGGGATTTACGATGCTTATTACATGCTGGCATATCAATGAATTCCGACGATCTCGTGTGAACGTGAGAAGACTTGGTGAATATCCCTCAAGTTTTTCTGGGTAATATTAGCATCTCCCTTTGCCTTTCCACCAATATCACATCAGCACGAAAGCAAAATTGGAGGGAAAAGGGCATTTCTAGTCTCCAAGAGTGTAATACCTCAGCCTCATATCCTTTTCGTCTTTGCACTTCACAAAGACTAATATTATCACTAACATCCTAATATGTATGTGTCAAATATATCTACACGTAATTCTCAAGATGAACATGATCTCTAACTCTGTGTTTCTGGCTGAGGTAGTGGTTGCACTATATAAGATGGGGATATATATAGTACTTTGTATATGAGTACATATTTCTTTCTTTCTCCCTTCTATGTAACTCTGTACCGTAACCAGCTATTTGCATACTATAACGTATATAAGGCTGAATATCCATGTATGAAGTTAGACAGACAGTCCCGTGTTTTTAACTTTCTTCCGCTTTCTTCTTTCACTGAAAAACAATGCCTGTAAACGTACTGATGTTGCGCTTGATGATGCATAAATATTAAGTTGAAAATGTGACCTATAGCTTTGAAACTCTTTCACAGTAGCCTAATTATATTTCATGAATGAATATTATTAAACTGACTATAAACTGTATACCTATGTTCAAACATAAAATTAAAATCATCAAAGCATATTGCCAGAAATAATGAATTCTCCAGTTTAAACGAATTCATACAGGGTTTATTAAAGTAAATTTGAAAGATAGTTAACTGCCTACAGTAAAAAAAGGTAAATTTATTTATCCATCCCCCTCCTCCCTCCCCAAACGATATAACCAACGTATGCTTTGGAATTTCTAATAAAGCGCATGAGTCCATTTTGAAGCAAGAATTTTTAAATCCAATTTTACCCGTTCTTTTCCGTATTATTACTAAAGTATAGAATTCCTTTGTGGTTATTGGGCGATGCTTAAAAATGGAGAAAATTCCGTCATGTACTCCACACATGGGCTGCTCTATATTCAATTGAATTTTGCAGAGGAGAGTACGTGAAAAAAATCTCTAAATAGGGAATACGCGAAGGTAAGATATTCAGATAGGATTTATCATCACCATTAAAAATTTACTAACTCCGTGTAAAAGTTCATGAAATTGCAGTCTCATTCAGTACATTTTCTTCCCTCGTGTAAAAATCTTATAAGATTGGTTTTAATGGTGCAATGAAGCCGTCGGAACAAACCATACTCTTTCAATGAAGAGATGATAAACATGCAGCAAACTAATTGCGCGCAATATGTGGTTTATGACAGACTTCAAAAATCCATAAACTACACTAAGTGTATCCCACAAATTAAAGTTGCCTCTAATAAAATACTATTTTACGGAATCTCCATCTGCACCAACTTCTTCTTGACCGTCTGCAGTTAATCATGAACAATGATTTCTCCATTAACGGTTACAAGTGTTACTATGTTGCTGCCATTGCATCGGTCTCACTTTTACACGACACAACGGAAACAAAGTTATCTTTCTTACTTTATTATTATTATCCACTCGGTTGGGTTTGACTGCAGGCAGTACATAAAACAAAAAGGGAGAAAGGTCATAATTTTAGGATACAGCCGTTTCTCTACCATAGTCCTACTTCTGCAGATGAAGAAAACTGAACAAACCAGTAAAATGTAGATTTTGCCAACAGGCAAGTACAGGAAAACACACAAAAACAAGTCCGTAGAAAACATGCTTTGTTTGTTTTCTTGTGGTTGTACTAACCATGTTATTGTCATAATATTATTGAAATAAAATAACAAGACTGGAGCACTAATTAACTTTTCTCCAGAGAAAAACTTTTCTAATTTTGTTGGTCATCCAAGCAAGTTTATTGCTAACGAAAGGAAAAGGAAGGAATGAAGGATAGCAGCAAAAGACATTTGCTTAGAATAATAACTCTTACGATGTAAACTACAGACCTGGAACGTGTACGAGTTTTCTTGTTTTAAAAATTCTACCCTCTAAAATCCCAATTTGTGTTATAGTCCAACTATTTGCTTCAAATTCGGAATCTGTATGGTTGATATAAAATCTTTTTGTCATTTTCAGCGAAAACGACGAAAAAGGCTTATTCAGTTTGTCATGTCTCCCTCCGGTAATATGGATATACCAACTGACCTTCCCTTGTTTTTGTTAATTTGATAAAGTAATGTTAATACAACCTGCCCTAAAGTACTGGTCAAGCAAATAATGTTTTATCAAATTTGGGAAAAAATTGGCAGTAAGCAAAATTGGTCTGGTAGCAAAACGGTAAGTTCCCATTAATTAGACGCTTATATTAAAGGCCAGCCGTAATCATTGTATATTGTTGTTTTGTTTAAATTTTAAAACCTAAATCTGTAATACATCCGATTAACATTTCTTATTCAGGGAATAACAAAATACAAGTCAATGGTCAGTAGTTACAAGAAATAAATGTACGTAATCTACTGGTGAAAACGCATGATTGAATGGAATGTGTTTTTGAAAAGGGAGAAAGAGAAAAGGGAATGAAATGGGTTTTCACGAGCCACTAGACTCAAATCTCATAACTATGAAAGGAAATAAAGTGATATCGGACAGAATCTATCTTCCATTGTGTCAAACTCATACCATTTCTTTCGTAGCAGACTCTCTGAACATTCTTTATATTCTTTCATGTGTTCACATGGATCAAATATACATGGCCTGTTCTAAACTAAACGTTTATAAAAATAGATGTTCATACCATGTGAAAAGTTTCAATTTCCCTGTGATATATATTCCTACCGCCCATATTGTATCCAGCAGAAGAATAACCAAATGACTAGGTTTCAAAAAGTCAACAACGGTATGCATGACAGGAAACGAAATAAAATATTATTTCTATTTCTATGCAAAATTTTCTGTCAACTGACGACTTGACAGTTA
This sequence comes from Orchesellides sinensis, assembly GCA_027744375.1. NCBI lineage: Eukaryota > Metazoa > Arthropoda > Collembola > Entomobryomorpha > Orchesellidae > Orchesellides > Orchesellides sinensis. The sequence goes on from JAHZNG010000899.1 coordinate 25,664, forward strand.
AATGATAGCATTGTGGGGCGTAGTTTTGTCTATATATTCATCTGATAAGAAGAGTTACATCCTAAAATATCGTATATAAAATGTTAACAAGTAGTAAAAATCCTTGTTTCTTGGTTTCTTATATACACTGATTTCATCTTCTATGTCCTGTATATATATACCAACTCATTTTGTCAATTTATATGCATGGTTTCATGCACACGCGTGTGGATTTGGACAAATGACAAAAACATAGCTGAAAAATGTCACTTCTTTCCGAAATTGTCCTTTTCGGCATGGTCGCACTTTTCAGAACCATACTACTACCTATTGCATTAGTAAACCCAGGCAGTGTTTTTATAGTTACTTTATATCTTTTATTTAAAATCAGGCTTTTGCTTACAGAAACATGTACTTCACCTCCAATCTGCAGCTCTTTGCAGTGATGAAGAAGATAATTTAATATACCAACAAAGTGCTGACTTGACACATACTCACTTATTTTCAACTAGTCCTGAATTTTCGGTTCTTCAGCTTTTTTAGGGAAAGGTGTCCTACGTGAAATAAAAGGTGTGTATATATCCTCCCTCAAAATATTCAATACAAATCAAGACTATCCTCTTGAAAGCGGCATTGCCATCAATGGCAAGTTTATCTAACGCTAATTCAACCACAAGTCCAAAATTTTATTTCATTATCGTCACCCTCTCTGAAAAATAGTATTATTTTTATACATTCCCTTCCTATTCATTTTAGTGAGACATTTCAGATTCGGTTTTATACAATCACACTTACAGGAGAGAGAAAGACCGAAGGAAGCAAAACCAAAGTAAATTCGAATTACAGACCACTGATTGGCAAGAAGAGGATTCACTTGAATGGTGCATAGACAATCCAACTCAATCATCTTAGTTCAACAAGCAACCTTTCTCCAAAAAAAATTTTTTTTCCACTTGCACAATCACCGTGTGTATGTATATATGTATGTAGCATTTATGTTAGCTATATGTACATACACATATGTGCGTAATGTAGTGGATTGTCGCATAAACTTACATGTATGTGTCTCTCTGTGTACACATTCAATATAAAGTTTCTGTACAACTGCTTTTGTAAAAATGAATGCCAGAGCGTGTTTGTGTAAAAAGGGGATTTTTCTTCAAATAAAAAATTTTGAGGCTGATTTAGCACACTTCATTAGCTGTATTCAGGAAACTGATTGAGCTCCATAGGTGCTGCTGTAGTCATTTATTGGGCTCTATTCAGCACTACCATAGAATTCATCTATGTTTAAGCAGTCATGCAGTCTGACTGAACCTCATAAGATGACTCTTTAAGTCAGTATTTAATCTGTAAACAGTTTAATTTTAAAGTTTAAACTTAAAAAACACTAAATATCGAGTTTACTGCAGAACTATGTTTCGTAGCTGGAACCATAGCCAACACGATCTTTACAGCAACTCTAATTTAATAAATACTAAACTAGAAAATCTGTACCCGCTTTCAACCCTTTAACACAGTTCAGGCTTCCTGGTTTTCATCATATAAAACTGCAACAGACCACTTTCTAAGCTGAATAAACGTTGCCTCCGGGAATTTGCCTATACAATGGAAAGTTAAGTGAATAATCAATATTATTAGCCTTTTGCATTTTGTACTATTGATTTTCGTATTATAAAAATTCACCCAAGAGATCCGTTATTGAAATGTAATTTTGTGAAATTACCATACATGCAAAAACTACATTTGAAGCATAATGCACCAATTGCCTATTGTCAAGCTGTGGAGCATATGTAATGTGCATAGCACAGTCTTTTATTCCCAATAAAAGGGTTGAGTTGACTCTGCCTGCTCACTTTTCTGCATCCGAAAGTGTTGACTATGTCCCATGACACCACATCATGCACTCCACAGTGGCTTCAAATTACTTTATTCGAATACATATAAAAAATCGGTGACAAAGTGACATGTCACGTGTCGTTGGGGAAAATTGCGTGAGTGACACCGGCTAATCAGCATTGTTACTATGAAAAAGGCAAATTTGCCTCCCTGAACGTTTTGCATTGTAGAATATTGTAGCGCAAGCTCCAGCTGGTATAATAATAAGGTACGTCAGAAATAATGGCTAATACATCAGTTTCAGACATGGCGTAACGTGTTCCTCTTATTTAAGAAAAAAACGTCTTAATATTATTACAACTGTTACTCCCTTCCCACATAATTCGACACAATCTCAGCCAATCTCGTCCTCCTTAAGATTTTGTTATTAATACATTTATATACATTATTTTATGTCATTCATTCATACAAATACATACATTCAGCACTCATCATTCGTGTTTACTTTGTCTTTATTTCAGCAAGTTTTTTATTCATATATTCTTTTTTTCGTAATCCTATCATCAACTTTGTCAAAATCATCACGTTGATGATGACAGTGTTGACTCAGAGACTTCAAGATAAATAAATGAATGAGTGAGTGAATGAACAAAGAACAAGGGCACGCTTGTTAGTTATAATCTCATTCTCATTTGGAACATTAATACCCATTATTTGATTCCATTTGACTAAACTCATCCCTTTCATTTCTCATCATTTTCCATCCGACCGCGACAGCAATGAGAGGCGAAACTCTGTAGCACACACACTACACCACCGCGAAAAGAGTAGAGGAACTATACAGGGATAGTTGATGATGGTGTGACTTCATGCAAGGAGAAACAGACACAGGAATTCAAATATATATGCAGAGATGGTAAAAGTAAGCTGATGAGACAGCCTTTAGTATTGCACAGTGTCAGAGTGAAAATGCTAAACAAGGAGAGAGAGGAAGAAGAAAATGATGATTACAATGTTGATTTCCCGAGCACATTGGAATTGTCAATAGGATGGGTGCATGAATGTGTGGCTGGCGAATGCCATACATATTCATGAGGTTATTGGATTACCAATTTGGAAGATGTCAAGTGAACCCTGCTTATTACGGTTCTTGGCATGTTGTATTATTAGTTGTGTCAATAGGAAGATCTCTTTGTTTGAGTCAATAAATCGTTTTAAAAATGGCGTAAGTCTTGTTGATTAACTTTGGTACATCTTAGTTTCCCTATAAAGTCAGGCGAATTTGCAACATAGCAGCAAACAACCCTGTACAAGAGACAGGTGCATTGCAGAATTGTATTATTATTTTTAATTGTCAAAAAAATCACCACAAATTTATTTAATTAAAAATCTGAGCATAAGTTTTACTAATCTCATATTCCCTTACACAAGTGAAGGAAGTTGGGCTACCTATTATGAAAGCTACAAGCACAATTGGCATATTGACAATTCACGACTTTAAAAAACTACCCAAGCACCACCGGCCTTGTGTAACTCGTGCGTGTATTTTGTGTAAATCTTAACATTTTAATATTCGTGTGTATTTTTGCTTAACTAACAACCACGATTTTT